>RJWT010010859.1:0-23776 GCA_004365215.1 Cuniculus paca | reverse complement strand
CCTTCTTGGGTCCTGGGGACCCACTTCCCTCGTCATCTTCCTCACACTGCTATATTCCAGCATCTGGATGGCAACTCTTTCTTTGCTGCATACTGCTCTGCCATCTTGGTCGGGCCTCTGGCTCGTTTTGATAAACAGCTCAACTTTGATAAAGTTCAGTTTGTTCCTGTTTTGTGGCTTCTGAGAAAACCTTTGGCTAATGTGAAATCAGGAAGATATGCTCCTATATTTTCCACTTAAAGCGTTCTGTAATTTTAGCTGTTTAGATCTGTAAGTCATCTTCAAATAATTTTTGTGTATAGGATGAAGAGGATCAAACTTCATTTTTGTCCACAGGAGTATCAACTTCTTCCAGCCAAATGTGCAAGTGGTTCCCTTTCCCATGAAATGTCGCCTTTGCCAGAAGTCAGCTAGCTTGTACAGAGAGAGAGGTGTTTCCATTCCCCTCAGTTCCTCATCCTTAAGTTACAGCTCCGTAGTTTTAAATTGGTACAACTTCCAAATTCATTCTGTTCAAATTATTTTGGCCATTCTTAGTCCATTGCATTTCCATGTAAATTTTAATGTTGGATTATCACCTTCTACAAAGAGCCTACTGGCATTTTGGTAAAGAACACCATTGTATCTGTGGATGAAATTGTGGAGAAAATATACCCTAACAGTATTGATTCTTCAGTCCATGAACATAGTAATTTTCAATTTATTTAGGTCTTTTAATTTCCCTCAGAGATGTTTTCAAGGTCCTGAGTTTGATTTCCAGTATAAAAAAAAAATAGGTTTTGTGCTCTTCATATAAATGTCACAAGTATTTTGTTATACATCCTAAGTTAATGCTGTTGTGATTAGTGATTACCACTCATTTAAAATTCAAATTGCTTGTTGCTAATATGTAGTTTATTAGGTTGATTTTTTTTGTTTATTGTCCTGATATATTCCCTTAATAAAATGCTCAACTCAAGATGGGTTATGTCTCACTAAACCTCACTGTAAGGTGAAAACACATTTAATACACCTAGCCTACCAAACATCACAGCATAGGCCAGTCTGTGTACAGTGTGCTCAGAACACTTACCTCAGCCTACAGTGGGCAGAATCAGCTGACATGAAGCCTGTGTTACAAGAGTGTGTGGAAAATCTTAAGAGATTTTTGAAAGTGAAAAACTGGTGGGATGGGAGCACCTCTGTTCCACTGGAAAGCCACTAAATTAAGATGAACCATTCTAAAATCAGCAATAATGTGTAGCAGTATTTTTGTAGATTTTCTACATTCTTTATTGTATTCTGCAAACATCCATTTGCTCTGTCCTTTCCACTGTACAGCCCCTCATTTTTCTCATTGTACTGCCCTGGCCAGAGCACCTTGCCCACTGGAAGAGGTAAGAACAAGCATTCGTACCTTGCTCCGATCGTCTTTCACGTTAAATGAGGCTATGGGAGTATTTCCATAGATACCCTATATTAGACTGTTTTTCATTCCATCTCTATTTCACTTTTTTCTATTATAACAATACACAGATAAAAATTACTAAACAGTTAATGGTTCACTCACATGCAAATGGGGAAGTTTGAACACAGCAGACAGTGGTTTGGGGCTGTCTGGCATCCACATACACTGAAACCACAGTGGTACTGTCCTCCTGTGCCATTGATGGCAATTTACATGCTGCTGGGTTAGTCCTGTCTGGCATCATGGTTAAGTGTGGTTACTCAGAAAAGGATTTGGGGAACAAGCACCAGGGAGCCATCACTTGGGAAGAGCCCTAGGGGCTGCCTTGTCCTAGTCCTCACAGACCTCTTGAGAGGGGCGTCAGGCTTCCCTGGTGGACCCACACCATGCTCAGGGTCTGTGGTGCATGAGTTCTCACTACACCTGCTCTCCTTTGACGTGAGTCTGAAACAGCTCTCTTCGTTCTGAAAGCAACTTTCCATGATTTTCACTGAGTTTTTTAAAATAAAAAAAGGGTGTAGGATTTTGTTGAATGTTTTTTTCCCACGTCCTTTTCAGTTTTGGCAATAAAACCCACTGAATTGTCCATGTGCACATTGTTGTATGGAGAGAATTTTCATCTCCTTTGGGTGTGCACATGGAATGCGATGTATTTTGTAAGGCACGGCCACCTTTGGGAGAGCTGTGCTGTGCTCCGCACCCTCTGAACATTGGAGGCTGGCGTGAGGTTGGTGCGCTCATTCCTGAGGTCAGGAATCTGCTTTTGTCTTTAGGCCAGGGGTTTATCAGTTTTACCACTCCTCTCAAACCAGCTTGTTTCATCAATGCTGTTTTCTATTTCATTCATTCCTATTCTGCTACTTAAGGTTTTATTTCTCCTGCCTTGAGTTCCTGACTTGCTGTTCTCTTCTTAAAGGTAGAAATTGAGACTTTTATCCTTTGCTAACATAGGTGCACAGTGCTGTAAAATTTCCATGTACTCACTTAACTGTATGCCACAAACCCATAATGTTGTCATTTTCAGCCCATTTAAAAACAGCTTTTTGATTTCTTGTTTGATCCACAAGGTATTTCAAGTGTGTTGGTTTCCAGGTATTTGGAGATTTTCCAGGTATGTTTTGGTCAGATCTTGTTACTATTGATTTCTCATGTGCTTTGCGTAAATTGAATTTGTATGCAGTTACTAAGTCTGATTTATGTCCTGGGACAGCATGGTGGAGGGCTCCACAACTAGGTCAGGTTGGAAGCCAATGTTACTCGCTCCAGCTGATAGGTGTATTTAAATGGCTTAGTCTGCTTCTTTTATTAGGTATGTAAATGGATTATTTTCTCGTAATGAAATGAACCTCTGCTAATCATGAAGGGACCATGCCATCCATGGTACCAGTCCCTGCTGAGATCTACCCTAATACTAACATGGCTATTCTAGACATGTATATTTGGCACTGAAAGATGTGTCTTCATATTGTAATGAGTTGCTTGTGGGTAGCCTTACAGTTGGTCTTGCATTTTTATTCAGTCTGACAATCTCTTATGAGATGTAGTGATCTTCCTGCCTCAGCCTCCCAAAGACTGGAATTATAGGTATGGCACCACCAAAACTCATTTCTGCTTTTTAACCAGAGCATCACAGTACATTTAATGTGATTATATATGTGTACCATTGGGATTAAACCCATCATCTTGCGGCTCTTTCCTTTCTAGATGTACCTTCTGGTCTTTGAAGTCAAAGATAAAATATTTAGGATACAGATCATACATCCAGTATAGTGCTTAACCTGATTTGCAGTTTAAGATAAAAATCACTGAGGTCCTCAACTATGAGACAGTGTCTCCTCTGAGTTATAACTTTTGAAGGAAAAATATTCACATATTTTGGTACTTGTACTACACCCAGACTTTTACCAAATTTTCTTCTAACTAGGAACTCTTCTGAGACCCTGACTTCTGTGTCCCAGTTCACACAACGCAAAGGGTTCTGAAAGCTACAAGCTGCTCCCAGGGTTACTCACTCCCGACTGAACCCCACCTGAGCCCTGTCAATGAGAGAGAAAGCAAACCAAAGAAATCCTAAATAATCAAAAGGATCTTTTTATTTTAAATGTAGATAGTGCTATAAGTCATCAAAATAATTTACAACAGGTAATTGCCTCTTAAATATTATGATGTCTCATGAAGTTTAATGTGGATAAACCATTTTTTAAATTGTTTATTTAGAACATAATAGAAAAAAACTGTCTCAAATGAAGTCTTCTAAGAAAGCACATCACAAGTTTCTGATCAGATTAAAATATGACTAGAAATGCCCATATCCTGGCTTTGGCCTTTTATACAAACTCAACTCTTCAGAAGTCACATGATTTCCTGGTTTTTCCCCCAGAGTGAGAAATCTCCTCCGGCAGCTCAGAAAGTACTCTGATGTCTCCACCCAGGCAGGAGCAACGTGGGCTTCCTATGCCTAGCACATTCTTTCTAAAGTTCCCATGGTACTGCGCGGCAACGAGGTACCGCCCATCCAGGGACCCCTAACCTTCCAGATGCCACTGCTGTGAGGAGGAGCCATCACAGATCGCCATAGCAACAGATCCCTTCTGGCCCAGGGGATCCACCACTTTCAAGCACTGTCCAACTGACACCTGGTACAGCCGGTTACTTTTCTGAAAAAAGGAGGCAGTAAGAAAAAAATGCTATCAGTTACTTGCTTTTACTTAACATGCAAAGTCCAGAACAGACCTGGAGCCTGCCTGGGGACTGTGTAGACCAGCCCCACAGTGGGACCTGAGCCCACACCACTCAGCCAGCCTTACCCCAAAGGTCCACTGCTGTGATCCGCCTGATCCATGGCACTTCATGAGGCGAGGTGGGTCTGACGAACGAGTTTCTGACATGTCCAGACAAAGGAGGTTATTTAAAACCAATTCATGCTCTTCGTTATAAATCCAGACCTAGAAAAGGAAAAAAAAAATCACTAAATTTTGCGTAGATACTGAAATTCAGGACTAGCCAACATGCCACAGATTTGTGGAAGAAAAGATGGATTTCTTCTGTATGGTCTCAAAGCAGGGACTACACGTCCAGGAAAGATTTCACATGAGCTCGCTCTGAGCCAAGACAGCCAATAGGAAAAACGCATTTGCTGTCATTTGGATCTGGCTGTCCCCTAGAGGACTGTGGTGTTAAGGGCCTGGTCCTCAACCTGGTGTCCCTGAAGAGGACTGTGAGATGCCACATCCTTCCTCCGCGCCCGGCCCTGAAGGGGAGGGGCTTCCTCTGCAATGTGCTGCCACACAGGACTAAGCACCGGGCTGGTCAGCCATGGACTGACACACCCAACACTGTGAGCCACAGTGCTCCTTTCTCCTGTTAGTGATGGAAAGTTCACTGACACTGCTGTTCTGGAAAGAAACCTAAGGGACGATTCAACTTCACTGACTGATTTTAAGAAATCTTCCCAGTTTTAGGGGTTTACAATTAGATGATTTTCTTAGTTCAGTCCGTGTATGACCTGGGTAGGCTGTCAGCTGGCCATCTGAGGACAGAAACGACATGTTTTTACAGTCTCCCATGCTGAATGGGGAGGAGGTACGTAAGCTGTGACATCACGTGATTCTACAGAACCCTTCAGATCATAACATTCGCAATGAGAAACATGACTTGAGTCCTGGCAGCCTTGCAGCAGTGAGTAATTTTCTTCAGGAAGTCCCATCACCAAGCTCAAAAGGCTTTATTTCCTTCTTCCATTCCCCCCATGACCACTTGTATTGAAGACCCAAATGTATGCAGAGTAGATGCCATCAGACCATTCGACGTTTCGTAACCTGCTTGTCCCCCAGGAGCTGTAGTACATTTAGAGCAGCGTTGCAGGTTAGTGTAAGTCCACCTTCCCAGGCTTCTTACATTTCAGCTTTCATCCCACTGTGACCTGCATCCCTAAAATATCACTGCAATTCTAATGCCCAGGGTCCACACGCTGCCACCCTAGATACTGTGCATGAATCCTCTTAGAAATGAAACACATTCTAGGAAAAGTACACTATTTACCAAAGAACCCACGTTTTTTCATTCCTGTCTGCTACCAATGCACCACTAAAATGAAAATAAGAATGACTCATGTCATGCCATAAGCATTTTAGTTTGCTTTTTTTTTTTTAATTTTTGAGAGGGTCTCAGTATGTAGTTCCGACCGGCCATACACTCACTTACATAGCCCAGGCTAGCCTTGAAATTACAGTGATCCTCCTGCCTCAGCCTCCCGAGTATGACATCACAGGCATGCACCACCACACCCAGTCTCACATTTTTAGTTTTGAGACTGATGAGATTAGATCACTGCTAGCTTATGCTGTTTTACACAAATGTTACTTTCAGGCCATTTTAGTACTGAAAAGACATAAAGTACTCTGACTTGTGTAAATGAAGTGAACTAAAAATGCTGTTGGAGTTTCTTTTGATGAACCATAAAAATCAGTTAAGGAAATCTGATTTGAGAGCACATTATAAAACATACTTTGGTCCATCTAACACAGACTTAAAGGTTCTAATCCATGGGGGTACACTTCCTTTAAACTCACATATCCTGCACATCACAATCCTGTCCATGTAACACTGTAAAGTACTAATAATAGTGGTTTAAATAACTGACATGTCACTATGACAGTAAGCAAAGGTAGGAAAAATAGAAGACAAAAGCAGTTGTCCAAGTTGATGCTAGACTCAATCACTCCCAACTTCTGAGAAAAGTCAGACTTAATCCTACAGATGCCCTCAGGCCCGCCTGGCTCTCCTGGAGGAGGACCACTCACCTGAGCCGGGTCTCTGTAGTCGCAGGCCTTGAGCACCACCAGGCCTCCCTTCTGGCTTGGGCGTCCCTGGGCCACCAGACATTTGTTGGTCTGAAGGTGATAGAGCTGTAAAAGAGGGAGCTCTTGATTACTCTGCACACAAAAGCAGACTGATGTCAGAAGATACGGAATGCACAGGGAGCTCATTAAACAATAAGCATTCTCTATTCCAGCGGTTCTAGCAGTTTGAACAGATGCAGGCAGTGTCGAATAGAAATTCTAGTGAAAAACACATTGATTACTACAATGTAAGGGATGAAGGAAATTATCATCCCACCCTGAAGAACCTAAAACAAAATCAAGGAAGTGAGAGCAAAAGGTACAAAACGTGGCAGGTAATTAGATGTAATATCCATGCTGATCAGGAGATACACACAGTTAAGCACCCGCGGCAAGGGGTTTCAGCGTGGGGCACACACACGAGCACTTTCTGCTTGACAGCACCTAACATGCTCATGGAAGTGACCATGCTTCCTTTTTTATGGCCAACCAGTAAAGGATCTTGAGCTCTTATATCTGAGAAGAGGGTCCCACAAAGAGAATGTAGTTAAATCCAGACCTGTTACATCTTGAAGTCGCTTGTTGTAGCTCAGCACCATCCCCAAACTTTGAAACTCAGTGAAGGGCGCTGCTCACCCGTCCACGCTGCAGGACTCTGGGGCGCTTGGGCCCTCTGTTGATGAAGACAGGCTGCTGGGCTTTGGCATTGGGCCCCCGGACCTGCATTTCTGGGTAAATGTTATCCAGATACCACTTGAATGACTGGCAGCCCAACTTCTTCCGCAACTCAACACGCTCACTGATGTTCCCGTAGCTTTTGGTCTTGAGATCAGGTCTTAAGGAAAAATACTGTTCCTGGATTTTAGAAGGATACAAATGAATTATTAGGCAATCATATTTGAGGTTTAAAGGCCAACTAAAAATACTGGACTATGTACAAAAGTATTTTTCATTCCAACATTTTCTTGGTGATGCCAGAAAGTACCAGTGGGAAATTTTCACACAAGTAAGTCTGTTACTGGCAGATAGTATGACGTGTTAAACTGTACAGTACATCCCAGTTTCAGAAAAAGCAAAATGAGTGGCCCTGCGCTTCTCCACACCAGTGTAGCCGGCTGTGTAGATCAGTGGCTCGCAGCACTCTTGGGACTGCACCACATATTCTTAAAAATTACTAACGATTCCACGGAGCTTGTGCTGATATGGACTGATATTACCATATTACAAATTAAAATTGAAAAATGTATTTAACAGTGACATCTGCTTTATACTTTTGCAAAATGTTTTACCCCCTGGCTGTTACATACATTTAGCCTATTGTTGTATGTTGTTTTGGTTGAACAAATATTTATAAGCACAACCTCCAGAATCCATGTAGTTGAAAACAGAAGTTGCGTTTCGACTGGGCTACTTTCTTCTTTCACAACAAAACTCAATGATTTTTAAAGTGTAATTATAACATGGAATAAAAAATAGCATTGACATTTTCACCCTTTTGCATTAAAATCGGATCTGTCTTGGGTTTTGAATGAACCTTTACCTAGCATGCAAGATTTTCACAGTATTAGTCATTTGGAAAAAAAGTGGCCAGGGTGTGATGAAAAGGATTAAGATTTGATATGTACATGAAGAATGTATTCACTATATATCACAAACATGCACGAGTAAAAATGCGCACACAAAAAATTTATTGGGAGGCTGAGGCAGGCTTGCTGCAAGTTCAAGGCCAGCCTAGGCTACAAAATTAGTTCAAGTCCAGTCCAAACTGCATAGTGAGACCCTGTCTCTCAAAAAAAAAATTTTTTTTTTATTTAAAAAGGAAAATACTGGCCCACTGACTTATGTAGTTTGTTCCAAGTACTGGCAAATTCACTCTGCAGTATTTAAATTATATTTGTAACATCACTGGTCTCATCACAAGTTACACAGTAGGATGCCTTTGAGCTTGTGGTGGTAAGTTTTTCAAAGTTCTTCAGAGTACAAATTTTATCATTTGCAGCAAATACTACCAGGTGTTTTCTCACCCCTCCCTTCACCTCTGAAAGTACTTGCTGACTGCCCCTCAGCCACTTCTGTGAAGTCCCCGGAGAGGCTGCGCAGCTCCCAGCTCCCTGCGTGGGCTGTGCTGAACATGGTCCTCTGCACTGTTTCATCACTCACATGTGTGACCAAGACCAGCTTTTCCTTTGCCCACTCTCGAGGTGGTGCTGGCTCAGGACAGCAGTGTCTCATCCAGGGATCAGCACCCTTAGTGGCTGTTAGGCCTGTACCAGCCTGGCACAGAGGGTCTCCAACCCAGCAGCTGAGGTGTGGGCACGGCTGGCCCTGAAGAGCTCACAGTCTGAGGAGGGGCAGCAGTGCACAAGCACTGGCGTTGCTGCTTCCTCCGCACTCCTATAGCAGTCAGAAACCACTGCACAATCCCTACTCGTCTTTTATCCCCAAACCCTAACACAGAGCCTTGCACACAGTATGTGCTCAACAGTCTTAAAAATGTAACTGTATACAAATACGCACAGTAGCATTTTTCGTAATAGTCATCTTAAAGTGAAGGTCAGCCAAGCAAAAATTCAGGAGAGTGAAAGGAAAACCAGCCGAATCCATCTCCCAAGCTGCGCCCAGCCTGTCCCTGACACACGACGCGATCGCCCCACCTTATACTCATCCAGCCAGACGTGCGCCAGCCTCAGCGAGTTGTGTGTCATGGTGTCTTGGCCTTCAGGAGAGCCATACGGCCGCCTCTTCCGGAAGATATGTCCTACTCTCGAGCAAGGGATGATAAAGAGTTTCCCCCCACACATCCAGATCTGGCCAAAAGCAAAGATGCATTAACTGTTGCCTCCCATTGCTGTGAAATCAAGGGGTGAATTTTCATGAAATTAATCATTCACTAGGTGTTTATCAACTTCACAAGATTTTTTTTCTGTTACTAGATACAGCTCAACAGAAGAAAGGTATAGGGAGACATTTTAAAAACTACGTCTTGGGCTGGGAATATAGCTCAGCAGCACAAGTACCTGCCTGGCAAGTGCGAGGTTGTGAGTTCAATCCCCGGTACAAAATAAATAAATAAATAAATAAATAGAAATGCAATACAATACGACACAACACAATAAAACATAAATTAAGTTTTTCTGAAATGAACTAAGTTCAGTGACAACGTAATATTTATTTGCTACCATGTGTCTGAAATTGTGCTTCACATCCTTTGCTGCCTTGATCGTAGGAAGTTACAGACAGGGATACATATTACCCAGTCTTCCCATTTCAGTTTTTCAGGTACTTCCTTATAAAAAAATTTATACTTATTTTGAGAAACAGTTTTATATAGACTGGATTGAAAATTGCAGGACCTTAGTTCTGGTCTAAACTGTGCCCATGGTCACAGGAATTACTTTAGGGTATTGTGAATTTTGGTGGGACTCTATTACCTTATCTTTAAAAGAGACAACAGGAGTCCTTTCAACCTTCAAATTCTAGAAATGATGGGAAACTACTGGCTTTTAACACCAAGTGTAGCATGGGCAGTGTGGAATTATGTGATGGACTCTGCTGCCAGAACAGGGTGTGGTAGGGGGGATGGGACACCCTTTGCAAGTACTTTATCTCTGCAAAGCACAAGGGCTCCCCCCACCCTGCCCTTTCCCCAAGGTCACTTTTCCCCCAGGGTCCCTAGTCACAGGCCCTACCCCTACTGTCATCTCCTATACTCAACCATTCATTACAATTAATTTAAAAATTATGAGCCAGGTGTGGTGGCACACACCTATAATCCCAGCACTCAGGAGGCTGAGGCAGGAGGATCGCTGC
The DNA here is from genome assembly GCA_004365215.1 of Cuniculus paca. Lineage (NCBI taxonomy): Eukaryota > Metazoa > Chordata > Mammalia > Rodentia > Cuniculidae > Cuniculus > Cuniculus paca. Next base: position 13,678 of record RJWT010010859.1, on the reverse strand, counting down.
AAGTTCAAGTCCAGCCTGAACTACACAGTGAAACTCTGTCTCAAAAAGACAATAAATGTGTAAATAATATGTGTTCTTATATGCTTCACACTTTATAAACAGATAATATTCACACCACAGATTAAGGTAAAGTAGCATTCAATAAGGAAATCTGTCAATAAGATTAACAGGATTTACAGAAAATATGGCATGATGGATGACAATTACATTTCACTACACGCAGAATAAATGCATACACACAAAATTACCCGAAATGATATTTCCAGATTTTCTCCTCCCCAGATATCCATGCCACTGTCGTACTGACCAAGCTCACTGAAATACTGCCTGTTCATGGCAAACAGTCCTCCGGCCATTGTAGGGGACCTAGGAAAGGAAAGTAGCCTGCTTCAGTCTTACTTTGTTTGAAAAATTTAGCATAATTGGAACATAGACAATAAGTTACTATGAAACACATCCCTGAATATCAGGAAATGAAGTGGGCCACACAACTGAAATACCTAGATTGCTAATGAAAGAAAAGTAACCTTCATATCCAAATAACTTTAGTATCAAAAGTATTTCTGTACTCCAGCCACAGTTGATAGAAATCCACCTGAAGTAGATCCTGCCCTTCTGACCTTCACAGAGCCCCCTCAGATAAAAACTGGGCTCTGGGCCTGCCACGGGGTCTTCACCAGCCCCACATGTTGAGTCAGATCAAATGTGTGAGCAGTGGCTCTCAATAGGCTGGTCGTGACCCCTGGCAGATGTTTTGTAATGTTTGGAGCATCTGCTTAGCTGTCACAACCTGGCACATAGTGGAGTGGAGGGGCTGTGGCCCAGGATGGCACCAAGCAAACGCACACAATCGGCCCAACGTATCAGTAGCGCTGAGGCTAAAGCAGGCAGACTAACAGGAACTCAGGCCTGGCTTCCATATTGTCCTCTTCCCAAGCTGCACCGAGGGCCAGGGATTTTAGTGGCCCAAACTGCCCATGCATGAGAAGTGAAATCCCAAGCAAGGACTCTGTAATACCTGTATTAAGCAAAAGTGAAACAGCAAGCAAATGGCCAGGCATCCAGGAAGTTAAAAGAAGAAAAGAGACAACTAACTCAGTGCTTTTCAAGGATAAAAAACAAGATTGAGAGTTTGGCAGAGAAGTAGGTACAGCCCAAAAGGGAACTATGTTTATACATGCCTGAAAAACTTTTCTGAAAAATACGAAGAAAGGAGTCAATGAAAAAGAGATTATCTTGAGGCAGAAGTAAAACAGACATTAACTTTGCATCTGAAACCGAGGAAACCAGAGATTCCTGATCCACACCTGTAAAGTCCTGAAAGATTCTAGTCCGCCTGCATCTCAATCTGAACAGTGAGCAAGTCTTTTCTAATGGCAAAGGTAGGCAGGGTGGTGCCCACCTGCACTCCCAGCACTGGGAGGATCACGAATTCCCAGCCAACCTGGCTTCACAATAAGACCCTGCCAATCATCAGCAAGACCAAATCGTGGTGGAACGACGCAGAGGAACAATCAGTAAATTAAAGGAAAGAACTGAACAGTACTGCTTAGCCAGAACAAGCAACCCCAGGCAGAAGTGTGCCAGTGACAACAGGGCATCCACAGAAGCAGGGGCTGCAGAGAAGATGCCTGCAGAACAGACCCCCTCCGCCAGCGGCAGTGCGTAATTCAGCAGGGTATGGCTGCAAGAGGGACCCGCTAAGACCTCCACAATGTCCGGGGAAAAGTGCCGGTTTACATTACACTTGGACACATCGGGAACGTATGCTGTGTCCTCTGGGGTGACTGGTATATGCCAAGGTGTCCCTTCTAGTGATGGGGTCTACCTGGAAACAGAATGATACCTGGACTTGTTCCAAAGGCAAGAAAAGAGAGGGATACAGAACAGGACACACAAAGCAAACAGTACTACTGTAATCTCAAAAAAGTTTTTCACACTGGTTTTGAAACATAAAATCAACCGCTCACAGCTTATGTGGGACACATCTAAGTATAAGAACACAGTAAGCCTGATGCTGACAGGAGAGCAAAGTGGCCATCACAGTAACTGAAAATGCTGGTGCGACCGGATGGGGCACTGCGCCCCTTCATTCTTGTCAGCAAGTCGCACACTGGAGCTGAGGAGAGGACCACGCTTAGTGTCTGTAGAGTTCAGGAAGGAAGAGCAGAAACAGAGAGTGGGAAAAGGGTAGAAGACAGGTGTCACCCTAAATTCTTTATGGCACGATGTTACTGATTATAAATTTGATTAAAAATAATTTTTAAAATGAAGCCATAAAAAACCATATCTATGAAGATGATGAAACAGGCAAAAAGACTGAAACCGGCAACTCAAGGCTAAGAGTGAGAATACACACGGCAAAGCCTGAGGTACTTTCTTTTTACAACGGAAATTTTTACACATTCAGAAAGGAACACCAAGGGTCCAGAAAAGATAAGAAAACGCTGTCACCACTGCTCTGTGCCCCGGGCACAGCACACAAGGCCACAGAGAGCAAGGACAGACGGCAGTGCTGGCCCTGAGTGCTGCTCTCTCTAGAGGGGTGCTCTGCCCCCCCCAAGAGCCACCACACTAAGCCCCCAGAAGGAGAGATGAGTAGAACTGCATTGTTCAATGCCTTCACTAGACCAAGTGACAGCGCTTCTCAGGAGGCCCAGGGCTGCACCAGAGGCCTGGACACTGCAAAGGACTCCACCAATGCCCCCACCTGGGCGGGCTCTGAGGCAAGTGAGAAATCAGGCCAGCAGTTTTGCTCCTGCTAAGGAGCGATCTTTCACCTGGGTCTCGTGCTCTGGGAAGGGGCTGGGGACTCCGAATCGCAGGAATTCTTACTTGATCGGTGCAGTGGCGCCATCCGCTCCTCCTAGCTCAGAAAGCGGAACGAGATCCCACTTGAAGTGCAGCCCCCAGTTGAAGCCGCCCCGCACGACAGGAGACGAGCTGTAGGCCAGCGTGTCAGCACTGATGATGTCGATCACCGGGCACACCACCGTGTGTGGGTCCCCGCGGATGGCGGCCAGCAGGGGCTGCAGCCACATCACGTTCACCTCGCAGTGGCTATCCAGGAACACGAGCACTTCTCCTGAGGAGGCCAAGGGCAGAGGCTCAGCGGGGACTGCCACGGTCGGTCAGCGCAGGGATGGCACCCTGTGAAGATGTGCCGCCTCCCCTCCTGCCCCGCCGCCAAGCCAGTCTCCCTTCCTCTGCCAAGCAAAGCTGTAAAATGTTACCTGCACCTTTGCCTCCTCTGATAAATGCAAGAATGACAATTTCTGGTTTTGGTAATTCCAAATTATTTAATAATTTCAAGGTTATTTTGAGCATCTGAGAAACTTAAATACAAGCATTAGAGAGCATTACTGGTCTAAATGTGTCTACATGATGTGTCAGTACAGATTTTACATGAATACTAAACCACCAGAAGCGTGCCATTTCAATTCATATAAAAGTGAGACCTCAGAGAAGTCTTTAGTGATGACACTGAGTCATGTAGCTTGCAAACGACCAGAGAGAGGACAGTGAACGGGCCACCTCTCTCCAGCTGTCCTGGACCACGAAAAGCAAAATGCCCAGGGTGGACGTTAATCGACGTGAAATGAGATCAGTTCATTCAAGGCTGGGGAAGAAAAGTATTCACAGCTTTCTTCTGAAAGTGTCACCTTTCCAATTAATGTCAATTTAACTACATCAAGTAAGACTGTATCTGGTCACACTGCACCTGCCATGGCGACGTGCTCCTTCCGACAAACCCCACGCTATGTCTGAGCAAGGACCTGACCAGATCCAAACGAAAAGCTAGAAAACTATTTTTTTGTTTTGTTTTGCTTTGTTTTTGTCTTTTTGAGACAGGGTCTCACTGTGCAGTTCAGGCTGCCTTGAACTCAGTTTTGTAGCTCAGACAGGCCTCGCACTCACAGCAATCCACCTGCCTTAGCTTCCAAAGTGCTGGGATAGAGAACTATTTATATCTGAAAAAAGCTCACTGTAAACATGCACTGCAACAGCACAATAGGTCAAACAGCATAATCTCAAGAACAGCCCCAGTTTTCTCTGTTGCAGTCAATATCTCAGCACAGCAGCTGCTCAGCAGAGATCTGACCAAGATCTAGGACACTGCTTCAACGCGCACGGCTCAGACTGGACCCCAAGGAGCCGCTGCTCAGGCTCCGTTGGTTGCTTCGAGTCGCTGCGGTTCGAGCAGGGGAAACGTGCTGGAAGTGAAGTCCCAGGTGAACCCAGGCAAGGGACAGGCAGTGGCGGCTCGGCCACAGTCACTGAGTGCCGGAAACGCGCGGGCTGGTCCCTTGAGCAATATGGACAAGGACTGCGGCAGGTGCTGTCACCAGGGAACACCCCCGCCACTGTGGCAAAGTATGAAATTCCAAATACTTTTAAATGGATTCATGTTTTTTTGTTGTTTTGTTTTGCTTTTTGGAGGTTAAGGGTAGGAAAATTGGGCCAGGGATTTAGCTCAGCAGTGTATATGCCTGCTTGGCAAGTACAAGGTCGTGAGTTCCAACCCCAGTACCAAAAAAAGGAGTAGGAAAATTTATTGGGAGAGAAGAAATGAGGAATTGGAATAGCTCCTGAGAGATAGGAGGGGTCCTGAATGGGTTGCCCTGGATTCATATTTGATTTTTTTTTTTTTTTTTTTTTTTTTGGTTACTGGGAATCCAACTCCTGACCCTGCACATGCGGGACAGGTGCTTGTGCCACTGAGCTAATCCCTGGCCCTGAATTTAAGTTTATCTTAAAAGGAAAAAAAGTTTACCAGGATCATAAAAGAAAATCTGGACCACCAACCTGACACATGGTTCTTTCTAGGTAACCATAAAAAGAAATACCATGCAGTCAACACACATGAAGACTAACCATTCTGCAGAAGACGTCCTTCTTTTCAGAGAGGAAGACACAGTGATCAGTGTGCTAAGATCTGTTAGTAACAGTACTTTCTCCTTGAGAGAATCAGAAGGACCAAGAGGGAATTTTTAAGAAACATCTTTCCTAGTAATAATGGAAGTCAATCCTATGTTTCCCTGAAAACAAGACCTAGCTGGAAAATAATCAGCCTTGAAAACTAGAGATCAAAATGCCGGTCTGACTCAGCCTGTCCTCACCTTACCTGCCGTGCTGAGGAGCCACCGAGCAAGAGAAGAGTGATGGCAGGTAAGGCCAGGACAGGCTGGCGGGACTGGCATTTTTGATCTGTAGTTTTCAAGGCTGGGTATTTTCCAGTTAGGTCTTGTTTTGGGGGAAATAGGTCTTAGCCACTAAAATCATAATCACATCTCAGAGGTACGTCCACACTAAGATTAACATAATCCGAGCAAACGATTTGGGTTCTAGTATTTGAGGTTTTGTATTATAAAATAGAAAAGTTCAGTTACATTTTGGTTTGGACTTTTCTCCTTACAGACAAACGAAAACACTAGTTAGGTCACTACACTCTGCTTGGGTAGTAGGGAGGCTGTTAGGAAACCACCTTTCCAAGCTGCCCCAGCCCACTGCTCCTGCTGCCAATCATGAGAACACACTGGGTTTCTGGGACCTCTGAGGGGGCAGGAGAGACTGTAAGCGCCAGCACCTGGCCCCCACCCGCAGAGAAAAGAACCGTGCCATCCTACCTGTAGCATGGGCTGCTCCTATCATTCTTCCTCGAATCAAGCCCTCTCGCTTTGCATTTCTGATGACTTTAATTTTTGTGGGGAGGTACTTTTGGACATACTCATCAAGTTCTCCTTTTAAATCATCTGAAAAACAGTTCCACTGTTACTCAAACCGTGTGAGACACTAGCCAGCAGGTTCAAGGTTGCCTTAGTACAAAGCGAGACTCTGTGTCAAAAAACAAGCCAGGGACCAACAGCCAGAAGCCGTATGAGGCACCACACAGGCATCTCCCAGCTATTCCAACGTAGCGAATCATACTCACGAAACTCCACAGCACACTGTCCAGCAAACACAGGATCTCCTGCTTTGCTCTCAAAGAATTTCACAGTTTATCATGTAGGAAGAAAAACAGTGACGGGGGGCGGGGGGGGTACCCTCAAGCACAGCCAACAGAAGGTGCTGCTGTGGCTGGAGATCTGGTTTCCACGGCCCCCAGCACCACACACATGTGGACAAGGCTTGCAGGAGTCTCCCAGGTGCATGTCGGCTGCCGTACAGAAGCCACGCTCACACTAGGAAAAGATGTCGGTGGCTTCTCAGTGACTAAGTCCTACATCTTACTCTACTTTAAAATACTTGAGAAATAATTATTACCCCCACCAAGAATTACACAATTACGCAGCAGTAAACACGACCTCTTTATCTAGTACCTTTCTTCCAAAGGCATCAACTTTTTTTAAGAAAGCAAATACTCTATTCCCTGTTTTTTAAAAGAAAACCAGGACCACTAACCTGACACATGGTTCTTTCTAGGTAACCATAAAAAGAAATACCATGCAGTCAATACACATGAAGACTAACCATTCTGCAGAAGACGTCCTTCTTTTTAGAGGAAGACACAGTGATCAGTGTGCTAAGATCTGCTGGAGCTTAAGGTCTGTAAGATCTGTAAGATCTCTTTCTTTCTTTCTTGTTTGTTTGTGTTTGTTTTTTGGTGGGAGGAACAGGGTCTCACTATGTAGCCCAGCTGGCCTTGAACTCACATCGAACCTCCTATCTCAGCCTCTGAGAGCAGGGATTACTGGCGTGCACCATCATGCCTGGAGGCATCAAATATATTTATGAATTTCAGGTCATTCATTCACCTTTAAATTTTATAATAATGGTAAAGATTATATAAGATAGTAAATAGTAATCTGTTCCATAGTTAGTACACAAACCACTGTAAGTCATCACGAATTTTTCCTTTTAGATAAAGTAGTCACAAAATGAAAACTAAACAACAGGCTGAATTTAAAAAAAAAAAAGTCAAGTTGAGCGTAGTAGTACCTGCCTGTAGTCCCAACTACCTGGGAGGTTGAGGCAGAAGGGTCTCTTAAGCCCAGAATTTCAGGCTGGCCCGTGAAATTCTGGAAGACTCCACTTCAAAAAAATAAAAAAGAGGGGAAAAAAGCAAAAAAAAAAAATATATATATATATATGCACTACACATTCTAGAATTTGGTACACATATCTTCTATGTGCTCCAGACTCAGATTTGCTTATTTTTTTAATCACATATTTTTGGAAGCAAATTCTGAAAATCTTTTTCTCAGAGTTTAGAATTTACCAAAGTCTGAGTGCCTGGATTCCTGGGCTCAGCACCCCGATCCCAGGCAGGCTCACTGGGACCCGCCTCTGTGTGGCTCTAAGCAGCTTAGTGCGTCCTGAGTGTATGGGGAGGCTGCTGCGCTTCCGCAGGGCCACGGGGAAAGAGCAGCCTGGGAGCTCTGCTTCACGGCTGCAGGGTCTCAAGGTTCTTGCACTTTCTGCTCTCTGCGGGGCTCCCACCTCTCCCGGAAGGTGCCTGAGAGCGAATGGGTCAAGTCTTCGTCTTGCTTATGTATGGGAAGCCACCCCAGGTACTAAAGAGGTGTGTGAAATACGAAGTGAATCACAGAACACTGGCATGCAATGATCAGCTAAGAGTTATCAGAACACGATCCAGTGTGGCGTGGGGACAGCTGGCAGAAGAGACTCACTAGACAAATGGGCACTGAGGCACTGTGCCCATGTGAAGAGTGCACACTCAATGACTGCATTTATTTATTCATTTATTTTTGGTGGCACTAGAGATTGAACTCACGACGTCGTGCTTGCCAGGCAGGTGCTTAGGCCACTGAGCTAGATCCCCAGCCCATGACTGTTTGAAATGGCAAAGTAAGGGATTAGCAGCGGGCGCGGGTTGGGGATGGTGGGGGACAGGAATGGGGTGGGTCTCTGGGATGATGGAGTGGCCGATACCCTGGCTGCTGTGGGCAGAATGACTTGGGACTACACACGCAGTATGGCATGGACACGAACTGTCCCCTGAGGCTTGGTCTCCAGCACAGCAGTGCTCCTAGGTGGCCTTTTGAAAATCATTAGCTCGTAAGGGCTCCAACTTCCTCAGTGGATTGGTCCACAGCGTTATTACTTGACGGCATCACTGGGAGGCAGTGGGACCTAGTGACAGGGTGTGGGTCTTGGGCCGTGTCCTTGGGACGAGATCTTGTCCCTGCTGGTACGCACGCTCTCACCCTCTGCCTCTCAGCCTCCTGGCTGCTGTCATAACCAGCGTTAAAAGCAATGGAGTCAGCTGACCCACGCCCAAACCGCTGGAAACTGTGAGCCAAAATAAACTTTCCTCCTTCTGGGGGGCATTCTCAGGTGCCGTGTCACAGCTGCAGAAGCCGATGCTGCATTTTACCAGTGGGGATTCCTGCTGCGTTCTGTATTGCACTATAACTATGAGAGACACAACCTGACCAGAGGGTACCCTGGGCGGTGGCTAAACAGAACCTCTTGTAACCTCTTGAGAATCTACAATTACTTTGTAATAATTTTTTTTTTAAGTAAACCAAAGAAAAATTTCAAGAGCCAAATCTGGGCAGCACAGCTGTACACCGTTGGCAAGGTCAGGCATTTCCTTCAATGACCGTATCATCAGTGCACAGGTCCATGACTCAAGCCACCTTGCCTGTAGCTATGGGCCTGGGCAGCTTTGCTGGTTAGCATTGGAGACTCCCTTACCAAAGTCACTGTCGTCATCCACAAGGATGATTTCATGAAGCAGGTAGGCAGGCGTTCGGTCTAGCACACTGTGCACGGTCCGGAGCAAGGCAGAAAAGGCTTCATTGTAGAAACAAATAACAACACTAGCTACCGGCAGGTCAGTTGGGTAAGACTTCTCTTTACATCTGTAAAAATAAAGACAAAGGGGCCAGGGATTTAGCTCAGTGGCCTAAGTACCTGCCTGGCAAGCACAAGGTCATGAGTTCAATCCCCGGTACCAAAAAATAAAAAATAAATAAAGACAAAGAAAATTGATACTTTAAAAGGTGTGAAGGTCCTAGGTTATTTTTCATTAAACATACTGTCCCATTATTCGGCCTCTTACACTATAACAATCCTTTTAAAGACACATAAGAAAACACTGGTTGCCGGGCATGGTGGCACATGCCTGTAATCCCAGCACTGGGGGGGCTGAGACAGGAGGATTGCTGTGAGTTTGAGACCAGCCTGGGCTACTGTTTTAGTCACTTTTCTTCATTGCTGAGACAAACACCTGACACCCAAAGTGAAACAAGGAAAGGTTTATTTAGCTTACAGTTTCTGGAGATTTCAGTCCATAATCAGCTGGTTCCAAGGCAGGATGGCATGGCACTGGGGCAACACTTCAAGGTAGCAGGGGGCAAACGCAAGCCTCTTTTCCATCCCTTAAATTGTATACAGGCCACCCCCCCACCCAAACCTTCAGGGTGGGTGTAACACTCACAAAATGTCCTTGCCCTCCTTTGCACAGGATGAAGATATTTACAAAGTAAGAACCCTGGCTCTCTGCTGAGTCTCTCAGTTAAACTTCTAAACTGCTCAAGTTGACACAATGTTATTAACCATAAGAGCTACAAAGTGAGCTCAAGGCCAGCCTGAAGGGCATAGTGAGACCTTGTCTCAAAAAGACAAGGGCAGAGGTTTAGCTCAGTGGCCTAAGCACCTGCCTGGCAAGTGCAAGGTTGAGAGTTCGATTCCCAGTGAAAACACTGGTTTATTATTTAAGTGTTTTATTTATTTATTTTTGCCTTTTTAAGATAGGCTCTTGCTATGCAGTTCAGGCTGGCCTTGAGCTCACTTTGTAGCCCAGACTCACAACAATCCTCCTGCATCTGCCTCCCAAATGCTGGGATTACAGGCATGCACCACCACCCCACATGAGGTCCACAGGTTTAAAACTTCAAGTTTTCTCCTTTTTTTGTAGGGAAGTTATATAGCATTGCGAGTTTTCTTTTTTGTTTGTTGTTTTGTTTCTGAGCCACGCCCAGCAGCAAGGAGTCACCTTTATGGAAATTACTGCAAGTCCTGCATGCAGCACTCATAAGCTGATGTTTACCTTCACCTTAATGAGGTTTCAAAAGGAAGTAGAAACTATAAAACTTTGCATCTGAAAGTTTTACTTTTGCTCAATAATACTGCAAGTATTACTTGAGTAAACCATGATATCCCACGGTGACAAGAGAGTCTGTGGAAGTGTTTATTTGATAAACAGGGGTAGAGGGCAACAACAAAACATTCACTGAAGTCCAGAGTCCTTCATGCTTTCCTGGCAGGTGCTGAAGCCTGGCTTTGGCTCCTGCTGCTCTTCAGCACAGCTGCAGTGGCCCGGGCTCAGTCCCCTCCCCAGACCGCAAGCTGCCCGCTGCAGAGCCTCTGCGTGCCGCACACATGGAAAGGCTGAACTGGGTCCCGTCCCACCCACTCCTATGACTCCTATCTCAGCACTCCTCGCCGTGTGCTACTGGTTACTCATTGATGACCGCCCAGGCCCTCCCCGCCCAGACCCTAAGTGCCGCGCACCAGGGATCACATCTTATCCCATTTACTTCCAGGCCCTAATGGGGTGCACAGCGAACAGAGGTACTCAGCAAACGTCTGTGTGAAATAACTAAGGGCATGAAAAGTCTTGGAAAGAAAAAAGTTAATGAAAGAGAATCGATTAAGTAAAATAATTGTTGGCTGGTTTCAATTCCCCTTTGCTATGAATAATCAGCATTTAAAACAAGCTTCAGCTCAAGTTCTTTCACTCCCAGCCCCTTCTCGGCCCTGAACGTGTGGAATGTACCACACAGCAAGCTGACAGGTGTCCAGCCCGCAGCCTCTGGCCACATGCAGTCCTCGACAGCCAGTAACGTAGCCCCAACAGGACTGGAAACTTTTAACACTGTCATGTGATTTTTACAGATATTTTTCATGATTCTACTGCGCAGCCCTGGGGCACAGGGGACAGTGGAACACTGCCCATGTGTCTGTGTGACTCGGCCAGGACACACAGCCCTGCCTGCAACAGTGTCTCAGCCTCCCTGCGGGCGTCCACCTGCAAGACAGGTGTCTGCTGCTGCTAAGAAGTCATGTGAGTCTTCTTACCTAATTAATAAACTTGGGTTTGTTATTATTTCTTAAGTTAAAGTATTTTTTTACTAGCTGTGGTACAGGAAATACAAAAACGTTTTCAAATAGATTTTTGCTCATGACACTGTTAAAATTACATATAGAACACATTGCTGATACTAGAAAAATGATTGTTAACTTTTGGAATATACACGATTGCAATCAGACTTGCAACTCAAAGAAAAATCTGATCCTGCTCTGCACTGGTCTTTTATTAAGATGCATTTTCCCAGAGACTATTCCTCACTTCACAATCACACCTGATTCCTGTCATCGCTTTTTGCAGCACATACATTTGTAAACGACTGTTTTAAGAATAGACTACAGAAAGAGTAAAACTGGATCAAAAATCTCTGATGAGGCTGCTTGGCAGCGGTGGCGGCAGCGGCGCCAGTGATTGCTGCTGCCCCTGTGCCTCCTCCACCCCCACCAGCCCTTCATAGGTGGCGTTGGCGGGGAGGGGACCGTAGTTGTAGACCTCGCCCTTGCCTCAGTGAAGACACCATATTGAATGAAGAAATACTGAATTTACAAGTGCTTTTTATAAAAGGCATCTGTGGAGTTGTGCTACAGTTTGAATAATAAAAGAGTTTACATTATATTATGAGGTGAATGGGAGTAGGATATTGGACAAATATAAATTTTGTAATCTTTGCATCACGATTTTTAGCTACCCCCAAACAGTCTCAGTATTTGGGGGTAGTTCATGCTGAAAAACTGAAGCAGATACTAGCTAAACATGATCAGATTTCTCCAGCCAGTCTTCAGCCTGACAAAGAGAATCCCTTTTTGTCAACCTAATGAAACATTCAAAGTCATATGACTTTTCAAGATGAACTTGAAGATTATATTAAAGTACAGAAAGCCAGAGGCTTAGAGTCAAAGACTTGTTTGAGAAAGATGAGGGAGGAGCTGGGTGGGGTGGCTCACGCCTGTGAATCCCAGCACTCGGGAGGCTGAGACAGGAGGATCCTTGTGAGTTCGAGACCAGCCTGGGCTACAAAGTGAGCTCAAGGCCAGCCTGAACGGCACAGAGAGACCCTGTCTCAAAAAGACAGGGGCTGGGATTTAGTGCAGTGGCCTAAGCGCCTGCCTGGGAAGTGTGAGGTTGTGAGTTCGAGCCCCGGTTCTACAAAAAGAAAGATGAGGGAGGACTACTTGGAAAGCTGTGGGTACAGGGAAAAGTTGATTCCAGACCCAGGTATAGAATGTTTGATCAAAGATTCCCGTCCTGACTTACCCAAGATCATGCAATATTTCAGACAGAAAACCGGTTACCTCAGTGTTGCCCAGCTCATGACAACAGGCCAAGACTAGAGTCTCTGAGCTACTGTCAGTTCCCCAGAGACTGCTTCTCAGAAAACCCAGCGCCCCTGAACCTCAACCAGCAAGAATATAATCACGGTTCAGCCAGTGTAGACTCCGGAAGCACCGAGCACCTCTCCTCAGGAACCAGGACTGGTGCCCATCAAGCCAGTCATCAGAGGAAGGCAAAGAAAAACCAAAGGAGGAGTGGCCCAAGCATAAGAGGAAGAGAAGTCTTGAGGAGGTGGACTGAGAAGAGCACAAGAGCATCCAAAGAAAGAAAACAGAGGTGCAAACAGAAGCTGTGAAGGTGGTACCGTGAAGCCCAAGCATCAAAAGGAGAAAAAAGCCGAGATGTGTCCTCTAAGGAGGACCGTAAGTGTAGAAAAGAGAAAAAGGAGCGAGGTGAAGGAAGAGCAAAGAAAATGCTTTGGGACCCGTCTACCCTCGGACTTTGAAGACCCTTAGTAGGTTCTCCTGAGGTTGAAATTGAAAAAACAGTTGAGGAGCTTGGTTTTAGGATGTTCATGTTCATATCACTTAAGTGAACAAGTAGTTTAATTCTAACAAAGGCCAGGTGAACGTGTATCTAGCATGCTTGCTGTCCAACGACGAAATTACTTTTCCTCATTTTCTAAAAGCATTATTACATTTTTCTTAAATTTGATATAATTTCCCTTTAGGAGAGTGGTTCTGGTTTATTCAAACTGCCATGATGGTGGAATCATTTTCCCCTGGGAAATACTTTATTTTAAACTGGAGGATTAACAGGCTATGCAGAATCTATTTCTTGGATTTGTTTTAGCTTTAAGTTGGGCATTTTTCTGTTCACTGGTTTTCTCTATAAAAGTTTAGATTTTTTTCCCCCTTGTTAACTTGCAGCATATTTTCTAGGTTGGAAAGTGGAATATAATTATAATAATAAGCTTACGGTACATATAGTTCTAAAAGTTTCAAAGAGTCTTGATACGAAATCAGTTTATATTCTGGAGAAGTTTATAGTAAAGTGTTTTATTAATAATAAAGAAAATTTTCTGATGAGATCACTGAGAACTAAAAATTGCAATCATTTCATCAAACCAAACACTGACTGATGCAAATTTCACAAAATCTATGTCAAATATCCCACTAGTTTTATGTTTACATTGCCTCCTTTTTAAATCTTATAATATTTTAAAACAGTTTTGTTATTTATGCACATTAACCATATTATACATTTATATGTGGTCCAAGACAATTCCCCTCCGCTCCTTGCAGTCAAGAAGCTGGGCTGTGTGGAGTTGAACTTTGTTAGTACAAT
>RJWT010010858.1:0-15000 GCA_004365215.1 Cuniculus paca | reverse complement strand
CCAGCTGCAAGATTCATAGCAAGAAATGGTGTGACATACCAATGAGCGCTGTGCCGAAGTGAAGGCTCTTTTCAAAGTGGTTGATATGCCTTATTGGCGAGTCATCCCTGGGCCTGTGTCATTGTTACAGCTCAGCTTTAAAATATATGGATTTAAAACGCAAGTATTGTGACTAATATTTATTTCAAGTACAGAACGTGTCACAGCAGTGGGGCATCCTATTATTAATGCAGTAAACTGTGTAATACTCTGTAAGAGCCTGCCCTGCTTCAGTTCTTAGCTACGTGAAAATAACAGTAAAACATGTCTCTTTTTTCCCCACTATGCTTTATTATTACCTGGGAAGGTAGTGGCATCGTGAAAAGTCAAATATGGACAAATAATATGACCATAAACAACATCTTCGCATTACTATGCTGGGCATAAATTTTGAACAGCCCCCAAACTTTTAGAATATCCATATGTGTGTGCGTATGTGTACACATGGACATGTGTGTCTAGTTCACATATATAGAGTTCAAAATTTTTTAAAGTTGGGAATCTGCCGTAACTCCAGAGAATAATGGGAAATAAGTATTCTAATAAATATTCCAAGTCAGCCAGGAAGTAACTCATAATGCTAGTGCCCAGTGCATTCTGAAAAAACACCAGGGCTGTCAGTGAAACAAGTACACGGTGCTGGAGAGGAAGCGCACACACAGGCCGGCGTGTGGCTGGTGTGCGGCTTGTGTAATTGTGTGAGGGGGAGGGTGCTGCTTTGCACTGTACTTCATTTTTTGCAGCAGAAAAGTTTCCTTTCTTTTGCTTACCAGGTATGGACCTTGCATTATTTGTCAACTTGTAGTCATGTTACCAATCCATTTTAGTGAAAGGAAGCACAAAGGAGCTCTTACCTAGGAGGAGGGGAGCCACATACAGGTCACTTGTGAGTTTGTCCTTTGCTCCTCCTTTTCATTAACTGCAAAAATCAGTGGCTAGTGTCTTGCAAGCTCTCAAGAAGGACTTGGAGCGGAGGTGTTCACAAAAGATGCCGATTGCCCTGTCTTCTTCTCTCCTCCCCATCTTGTACCAGCTCCCAGGAATCTGAGTAATGGCACATGATGGTCCAGGGCCTGGCCCTCTGGAAGCTCCAGGTTCGAGGCTGTGACGGCCCCCCTGCTGGTAGAGATCTGGAGGAAGGATGGTTTTTGTCTCTCCTTCCCTCTGGCTCAACCTGAGATGTTCAAGATGAGACTTGACTGCCTATTCTGGGTACGCTGCATTTAAACTCAGTTCTCAAAGACTCCCCCCGCCACTCCCTGTTTCATTTTTTATTTTTATTTTTGTAGAAACAACTTTGAATCCAGTAGGTGCCTGTGTGCATGGTAACCTAATCCCAAGGTTCTCCAGCAGTTTGGTGAAAGTAGGATCTTGTTGTGCTGTTTGGCTAAATTTCTGGGAGTAACTGGCTGAAGGCATTAGACTACAGAGAGTCTGGCTTATTCTCAAAGGGGTTTTGCAAATTAATCACCCTGTGAGCTAAATTTGTTTATAGACATATTTGGAATGGAGGAGCCCCACATGGGATACATTTTCTTCATTTGTTCTGTGTGGCACCTGCTCAGAGCATTATGTAGCGGAGTGCTGCTGCCCCCCCAGTACTGCAGTACCTGATACCTCATGATGGGGCGAGGGACACGATGACGATATTAACACACTGGTTTCCCAGCTCTTCCTTGGGTGAATCCAGGGCTCTCGGTTATCTCTATGGGAGTGGCGGTGGTAAGAGGGATTTAGGGATCCATGGACATTATGTGTGTACATAAATTCATTTGTCTGTTTCTATAGCAATCGCTTTTTAAAAATAATTTAGTAGTTTAATGTAAAAGGGGTAGGTGAGTTTTTCTGTGCTCGTAGAGGGAAGATTTTTTTAGTTTCACATATATTCACTTTTAATGGGTAATAATTACATCTTTGTATTTTGATACCAGGCTGGTGATGGGGCCTAATTCTGTAGGCACTGTGATTCTAGCAGGAGGGAGTCCCGGGCCAGGGTCCCCTTCTGTTTTTAGGGCAAGCTAACCCTTGAGAGGGTCTTTCAGTTCCATTTTGACACACACACTTGCTTTCCTGGCTTTCTTCTGCAGGCCCTGGAATCGAATATACATATGGTGTTGTGGTTGGGTCTTTATTGAAAGGCGAATTCCTTTAAAGAAAAAATTGTCTCCCCTTCTCCACCCCCAATCCTCTTTCTAAATGTCCTTTTCCCACCTCCTCACTCAGTTTGTGGTTTGTAGGCCTGATTCTCTGCAGCACTGGCCCTGTATGTGCAGGGAAGGCAGTAAAAATGAGCACTAATCAATCTTTCCGGGAGAAGCAATGGGCATTAGAAGGCCACTATCCTGTGACTAAACACACCCCCTTTATGGAGTGTTGGTACTAATAAAGGGCAGCTTATTACTGAGGCAGAGACCAAAGCCTGGATGAGGTCAACCATGACTGACAGTCATCAGTCATTCTTAATGATACTTTTTCCCGTGCTTTCTAAGGGATTCTGAGCAGAGTGCAAATCATTTGGGGTCATTCATAGTTCATGTACCCACAGATGGCAAAGGTTTTGAAAGACTTTGGTTTAAACTTCTAAAAAAAAATAAAAAAGATCCTCACTTTTTTTTTTTTAAAGGAAGGGAAAATACCCCAAAACAAAACATAGATTTTCTTTTTTACTGGAACGTTTTCATGTTCTTTCAACCTAATAGATGTTTTACACACTATGGTGCTTGTGCATTATTAAAAGAGACATAAATTTATGTTTTATGACGTCTGTCTTCTTTAATTATTACCTTTGATGTCTATTGGTGACTAAAGAGAGCTTAACAGGATTTCTTTCTCTTCTTAAATTTCGCATCGTGGAACCCAGCTAGTCCCTGACAGATGTCTGTTCCTCACCTTCAGGATTATTTTATAAATCCCTTTCTGATGAGCGGAAGTGTCAAATCAAGGACAGGTCATAAAGTAAAAGTATAAACCTTTTAAAGAGAGACCTTGGTAATATATAAACATTCTGCACACTATCTGAATTTTTTATGGACTAAAGAAAAATTATATTTCAGCTGGAGGAAGGGAGAAGTTTAAACATCAGCCCGTGTTTTAATGTATGATTTTTTTCCCTCTCACGCTCTTATTTATGGCTGTCTAAGAAGTCATTGGCTTTACTGGCTACTTTAAACATTTTAACTAGATTTGGAGCCTGTCTGTTAATTGTGAACTTTTACATTTGGAAGGCTGACTTTGTATTGATTCTTGCTGGGGTTGGGGAGGTGCTGGATATGGGTAAAGGCTTGGGTTTTTTAATTCACTGTTTTTTTCATCTTTCACCAGGCCTCAGTTTCCTTAACTGTAGCTGAAGGGTTTATATCACTAGTGAATTCAAAAAGTGTTACTGTTCCACAATTCAGTGATTCATGTAACCCTCCTCCCAGAGTTCAATGAAGTCAGTGATACGAAGCAACAGCTGTCCCTTTTTTTTTTTTTCCTTTTTATAAAATCTACGCTCAGAGAATTTTCTTTTGGTAAAATTTGGGTTTTACTTATAAAATTGGAAGTGAGCTGAAATCAACTTTTGGGCCCTTCTGCCACATTCATGTTGAGAGACATAAGGAAATGTGTCCATGCACGCAAGGCATTGTACCAGGGAAGAGCATGGGTGCGAGTATGGGTGGTGGCAGGTACACAGGCCAGGGGAGGTGTTTTATGGATGCATCTCGGTCTTCAATTATGGGCCAGAAGACTGAAAATGTGCTTGTAGCTCTTTAAAGAAAGATGAAATGTTTTAAATTTATTCAGCATCTCTTAAATGCCTACTGTGTGCAAGCCAGGCCTGGCACTGAGTGATGCCTTTGTGTTCCCAAGGATGGTGAATACGGTTTCTAAGAGTTCCTTCTGTTGGTGTGCATGTGTGTGCCCTTTGATGATGCTTTCTCCTGACCCAGAGTTGGTCCATGTTTTGTGCTCTTGTCCCATAACCTCTGCCTGCTCCTCTGTGCATCAGAAGGTGCTGTATGACCATACCTGGTCTTTTAGAACCCCGTGGTTCTGGGGTACATTCATCAACTTGCAACAGTAGTGAGCACAGCTGAGCATCTGTGTGTGTGAGGCTGAAGAGGCGAGGCCTTCTAAGGAGAGCTATGGGTTAATTTACATGCATGAGGCCATAGCATGGAGCACTAAACTGAAGACTTCCCTGGTGGTGGGTCTTACTTAATGTTTATTATGAAGAACAAACAACCATACCTAAAGGCCATACATTTTTAGGAATAAATTTTCCTTAATTTTTTTTTTGGATGGGTTAGAACTCAGCTAATGAGAACCACTTGGTTGGGAGGCAAGTTTGTCTTTATCTATGTGAATGTCAAATGCTAGTTTGTTTGGTAAAATGTGAAACTTAAATTATAATCAGCTAAATAATTAGTTTGGAAATTAATCCTACCTCTAGGAAAATCCCCTTAGCAGGGATCAGATTTAAAAGATGTAACTCAATAGGTCGGGGGACAAAATTGGCAACTTATTTTCGAGGTGAAGACCTGTCTACCAGTATAAGCATATTTGAAGTGTACAAAAGTCTTAAATATTTAGAACAAGTATGTCCTCATGGAGGGGGAAAGTATCTGGATGCAGCTGTTTGGTTTAGTTTTCCTTCTGTGGTCTGTAGGTACTCTGTGCCTGTGTGAATGGGTCTTACAACACTATTTCTAGAACCTTCCATGTGTTCCCAGTGGTGAGCCCACTACGTCCTTCATTCCTTCCTGATGACTCTGTGGAAGGCATCTATCAGACACTGTCTTATCTGTTTGTAAGGCAGCTCAGGCCCCAGATTTAAGTCATGGGTTCTGGCTACAAGTTAGAGTGTGATTAATAATTGACTAATGTAGCTTTTATTTATCACAGGCTAGCACATTTCGCCATTACTGAGTTAATTTATGTTAAGTGTAAGCTGTCGTTCAATCTGTTTTTCAAGTTTTTTTTTTTTTAATCCTAAGTCTATCTTTCACTTTTTGAGAAACAAAATCCTTACACAGGGCACAGACTCACTCGGTGCCAAAAAGTTGATTTCCTTTTCAGTGGAGCCATGCATCACCAGCCCTCCCAGCTGCAGTGTCAGCCTCTGACAGAATGACATGTGTCATTTATCAAAGGGGCCAGGCTGGGCCTTGGGAAACGCCGGCCGACAAAGCCTGAGAGAGTTCATTTTGCAGTCCCCTCCTACCCTCGTGAGCCCTTGCCAGGAAGCCTGTGTGCGTCTGTCTCCACAGCCTTACTGTAAGTCCTTCAGCGCCACCGAATGAACCCTCCCCACCTCAGCCCACTGCAGCGCGCCCTGCTGCCCGGGAAGGTTCTGGGACCCAAGCAAGCGATTGTTCCCACGTCACTCTGCGGCACACCCCACAGAGTCCTGCTGTTCGCACTTGAAGCGCTGGCCTGTCCTCTTCCTGCTCCCCACTTTTGAGCAGGCTTTAAGAACTAAAGCCCTGGGTGTCCCTCAGAGAGTCAAGGTCAGAGACATAAAGAACCAGCTAGAAAGCAGGTTCCCCCACTCCTTGGGGCAAGAGTTGGGTCCTATATTTATTTTAGAGCCTGCCTAATAAGTGTTTTACTCCAGGCTATTTTCCAAACCACCTACTAAAAGCCCAATAGATGTTTCTTCCTTCTCTCAGTCGCTTAGAATTTGTAACCCCATTCCTGCCTGCAGAAAGACAGCGATGAGGTTCCAGTGCAGAACTTGCTAAAAAGGAGACTTTTGAGGAGAGAAAGGGCTGCCTTGACCCCCAGATTGTTTACTTTTTATGTGAGTCTTGAAACTACCAGAAAAATCACCAACAAGTGAAAACAAAACAAAACAACAACAAAAACCAGCATGAGGAGAGGACACTGTTAAAACATAAAAACATTTGACTAAAATAACCATTTTTCCCCCTTCCTTGAAGAGTAGAGGCTTGCATTTTAATCATGTGTGAGAACGTGAGAAAAGTTACTGTTTGTCTGCTCCTACCCCTTTGTACTGCCTGTTAGTCCCTTCTCCACTGAAGTTATTTACAGTATCAGATATCATTTAAAGAGATAGCAGAGGAGACTGTAGCCTCAGCCAGGAACTTTCCAGAAAGAAGTCCTATAAATTAGCCTTTGCGCAGGAGTGGCTGTTTCCTAGGCAGAGCTGGCCCTTTCATTTGTCTACATAAGGCTAATTTATTTTTGCAGCCAGATGTGGGCTGACAGCCATCACTCAGGGCCTCCTCCCCCTGCCGTTAGGAGGTCTGGAAGACAGTCACGTTTCCCATTTTACAGAATCCCCATCAACATTATTGAAGATGGATGTATCTTTAAAGCAAAGATTGATTGTGGATATCGGAGTTATGGTGTCATTTATCATGGTGAATATTATTTAGACTTGGGTTGTACAAGGCTGTAACTTGAGACACAGCCAGGGAGGGACAACCTGAAAACGCGGATCCATGAACTTTAATGGATGGATGCTTTTTTCAAAGCTCAACTCACTATAGCGTGATTTACTTTTCTTACGGAAAGGAAACAAGCATTTCAGTCTTAAAGGAACAGCGAACTGACTGTCCTGTTCAGTGGGTCTCCCTTGGGGAGGCAGAGGATAATCAGAGCCAGGAAAAACTGCTGAGAAGGCTTGTGTGGCAGGAGGGACTATGGCCCCACAGCTGGCTAAGAAGGGCTGCTCCCCGATTGACCTCCTCCTCCGTCCACATGGTGCTGGGACAGTGTTGGAGACGGAGGTGTGTTCCAGAGCTCACTGATGTGGGGAGACAGCGAACATGCCGTTGTTCAAAGCCTGCTGCCCTCTCTCAGAGCTGCAGAAAGTGGCTGTTTATACTCAGGAGACAAATGAAGCCTAAACTCTTCAGTGTCAGAAGCATGGTGCTTTGGGGAGATGCACGGTTATCTCTGTATACCTAGAAGCAGCAACATATGCAATATTAGCAGTCTGTCGACCTAATTAATACCAGTCTTCCTTGCTTTGTGTCAGTATGGCATAGCTACTGACATTGCTCAGCCGGGAGATCCCAGGGAGCTTGACATCCAGGACCAGGGCATCAGAAGTGGAACCGTGATTAGGCCTCACATTAGGCAGAGCTGCACTGGACTGGACTGTCCAGCAAATTTGCTCCTTCTTGGGAACAGATCCCAGGCATTCATGCACAAATGCATGCCCTGGGAGCAAGAGGTGACTCTTCTCATTTCTAACAAGTATTCCATGTACCTGACTCCTATGGCCAGCCTGTAGGCTGCTTAGGTCATAGCCCTATGACCTCCAGCTCATCTTGCTTGTTGTTAATGTTATGTTTTCTCTTTCTGTCTGAGGGGTGGGATGCATGGGTAGGTGGTAAGCTGGCACAGACCACACGACACAGGTGTTTGGACTGTACACAGCCGCCTCCAGGCTCGGCCTGATGAGTGGGGCTTCTAGGAGTGGTGTTCTTAGGAGCACTGGTTCATGGCGTGCTGCAGGGGACGTCACCATTGGTCTCAGAGCCTTGTGCCCACAGTGGCCCTGACACTCACAGTTGAGGTGGATGACATCCTGCAAGCTCCCTTTGGTTTCTTTAATTTAGAAAGGTCCTTGGAATTGTACTGTGTCTTGAATAAAAAGTCATTCTTTCTTTCTAGCACTGGACACATCTCAGCCTTGGGAGGGTATCCAGGGTACTACTAGGAGCTAGTTTCTAGTGTAATGGGAGGCATTACACATACTATGCAGCGGCACCCATGGGAATACCTGTCTCTGTTTATGCCATCATTCCCTGACTTGTGTCCCATGGATGCTAAGCTCTGGAAGGGCAGGGCTATCCTTTCCTTCTACCATCTGGGCTGAGCATAGTGCTGGCACACAGTCTGAACCCCTTGTGCTTGTCCAGTGATTGACTTCCTCTGTGGGGATGAACTGGCCCCTCGAGGACAGGTAAGTGACCATCTGTTCCACTGAGCAGGCCCAGGGTGCTGTAATATCGGTGAGAAAGAAGACAGGAACCTTTGTGCTGTTGCAAACCCTAACCCATGTCAGATAGGGGACTGGTTTTCCCAGGAGCAGCTTTCCTTGTGACATCAGTCTAACCTGACAAGAAAACACAAAACAAAATCCGTTGTAACAAAAAGAGAGGGACAAAGAAAGATGGCATTGCTGGCACCTGGCTTTGAATGCAAGGTGAGGAACCGAGAAGGAACATCTGGAAAAATACAGGGCTCTGCTCCATTGTTACGCTGCTGCTCCTAGGCATGTGCTTGGGGTGGCGAGGTTGAGTGTTTCACAGGGCAAATACCAAGAGCACCGCTCAGTCTTCCTACAGTTTAGAGGTCTGTGTTTACCTGTAAGTCAAAAGCACACTTGCATCCCTTTTAGGAACATATGCAGTCCCTACAAACAGGAAATAGTTTATCAAATTCAGGTGAACCAGGATGTCTGTAGCATCAGCCGAGGTCAAATCATTACACTAAATACAGTAACCATTATTAATGCATGGGCCCTCTGCCATCTTTATGATGTAGAACCGCCGCTTCCTGATTAAATGCTGTTTGGGGATGAGGGATTCAGTACTCCTCTGTCTTGGAGTGCCTGACAGACGCACGGGGGCTGAGGTCTCTGACAAGCTGCATATTCAGAGGAGCACACCTTACTCAGAAATACGAAAGGCGGAAACAAAATCAAAAGTGGCTCAACTTCGGCACCCACAACTCTGCATCCATAAGGAGGCCAAATTTATCATGGCGCATTATGGAGTGCAGCAAATGTCATGAAAACCATTGTTTTTTAATTTTTTTCTTGGAGAGTTTGAGTGAGGTGATTTATGGTAGTTATTCATCTTAAGGGTCATCCATCAATTTTTAGTTGCTAGGCAATCAAACCAGCAGCTGTTTGCTTTGAATCAAGCTGAAAAGTTGTCAGTCACCACACGCAGGTATGACCTTAGTGGGTGCAAACATCATGCGTGTAAAATTAAAGAGACGTCGTCTTTCTCCCCTGACTCCGCTGACTTCCCTGTGATTTGTTGGTGCAGCACTGGCCCTTCCTGGCTGTTGCCAGGAAATAAGAACAAAGGAGCGCATGGAAAATTCCTTGACTGGAAACTTGAACACATCCTTCACACACTGTATTTTGCCCACATTCCATGCTTGTGCTATGCAGGATAGATTACTCAAGTAACTGCCTCCAATGGGTGGGAGGTGAACTAATGGTGTTAGTATTTATAAACACTACCAGAAACAATCCTATTTCTTTCCTGGTGGGAAAAAACCAAGTGTCAGTGGTTGGCAGAGGGTGAAGGCCAACCCAATAGCTTTTGGGCTTGGTGGTTGGTGGTTAGTGTCAGGAGATATGGTAGTTTCTGTCTAGTGGCAGAGAGTGGAAATGGCTCACTGGGTAGAGTGGGCACCCTTGGGTGCTTGGCGCACTGCCTGGCAGGGTGGGTGCTTGGCTGGCCCTGCTGAGGCCTCAGGTTACTCCCTTGGCAGTGGGACTGTATGAGCCACAGGGCCTGTGTGCCCAACTGCTTTGCCTGTCTGTCCTCAGTGTGGCAGCTCATGTGCTTGGTACTGTGACCATTTGTAGGATCACGAGGTGTCGGTCCTCGCCCCACGGAGGGCTGCTCTCCAGATCCTTGCATTACCATCACTCTCCTTAGAGAGTGACATTTTTGACATTGAAGGAACTTTTCTAGATGCCCATTCCATGCTAGCTGATATTTAAACAGTATTTCCTGCCTGCTCCCTGTACTTAAGAGATATTCACAGAGTTTCAACATTTATCCCTGGCAAGCAAAAAG
Organism: Cuniculus paca; assembly: GCA_004365215.1. NCBI lineage: Eukaryota > Metazoa > Chordata > Mammalia > Rodentia > Cuniculidae > Cuniculus > Cuniculus paca. Next base: position 5,182 of record RJWT010010858.1, on the reverse strand, counting down.
CTTCATGTGAACCTCAGCTTTAATAATTTAGTCCAGATTTCCATCATGAGTGAACCTTCTAACAAGGAAATTTCTAATTTCTCAGATGGGTTTATGTGTATCTGCGCAGGTAACTGAAACCAGTAAAGTTGAAGTCTTGGGAACTGTGTGTCATGCATTGCTATCTTACTTAATTCAAATGACCTGCAGGATGGTTTCTCTTACTCGCTTTTGCTGATGGACATTTAGATCATGTTGCTGTGAGATGCTTCATGTGTACTTTGGAAAGTCCAAAATAAATTTAATTTGGGAATTTGATTTGCGTTACTCAATATTTCATGAAAATATTTTGTTTTTCATTTATTCATTTAATAAGTATTTCCAAGTGTCTGAAACAGTTCCTTGTAGTAAACAGTCCTACACTTGAGAAAGTTTTCTGATCAAGGCTTCTGGTCAACTCAAGGAAGCTTACGAGGTCCCCATTCGCAAATCAGGAAGGCCCTAAATCCTGTACTTAAAATTCTTGAGGCTAGATATACTTCCGAATTCAGAATTTCCCAGATTTCTGGAAAGAAATTCGATGTCTGTACTGTCTCTTACAGTGTTCTCAGCTGAGTGGATAATGACTTTTCCCACACTGACATATCTAACTGTGCACTCTACTTGGGGGTGAGCAAGGACCAGAGGTAGCCTTGCATCTGTTCAGGTCTGGCTCTGCTGCCAGTGAGTTCTGGTCGATTTACAGTAACAAAGTTAAGGACATGGTCTGGACCATGGACTCCTGGTGAAGGGATCATGCGTCTGTGTTGTGCGCAGGCCTGTTTCTCAGGCCAGGCTGCCTAGCCAGCTCTTGGCAGTGGGTTGGTTGCAGCTATGCTCTTGGCCGCAGCATTGCAGTTCTGGTGTTCTGGGCCAGTCTCCTGTTTAACTGTGCTGTGAGAGTTGTCTTTGGAATATTTCCCCCACACCCACGTATAAAAGTGATATTAGTTGTCTCCGTAGCCGCCTAAAACCCACTCAATTATCTATTTTAAAAATTAAGCTGTAGAAACATATTTATTTCCAATATAGTCTCATGTTACTTGTACAATCTTTTCTCACTTTGGGGGACTCTAGAATTAGCATGATAGCCTGCTTTACTTAGGGAAAAACTTGAAAAGCCCATAAGGCCATTCCATGTGTTTCTGTTGATTTTCACGGTGGGTATGTCCACACAGTAACTGTGTCGAAAGGGGCATCTTGCCCATCACTCCAGCTCTGTGAGAAATACAGTAGGACCCATGCTGTGGGTGGGTAGAGGGTTCTGGATAACCAACCAGTGGTTAACATTTGAGAAGCACAGATGTGTTGGGATCCTCTTTAGTTTTGGAGGTGGGGTGAATAGAGCTAGCCTAGTGGGATAATACTAGGTAGGAATCTGCAATGGCTGCTAGCATTTTGGGTTAAAGAATCCTACAAGCAAACCACTTGCTTGTTGGTCAGGTAATCTGCTTACCAGTGATCTTCCTTTTCAAGGGCCTACTCTGAGCCTCCCTGCATTTTCCATTTGGCAAACTGATTCCATATCGGAGTCGCCGAGTCTGCATCGTGGTCCTTGTTTTCTGGTAAATACCTGCAGGGTGCAGCTCATTTATCTAGAAGACTTTTCCTCCTGAAGTTACTTTTAATTGCTTGATCTTTTCAATGCTTTTAAAAACACTTTTTAGGTGGCATGGAAGAGTGCAGAAGTAGTTGCACACTTACGTATGTTCCCTTTGCTCTTAGAAATGAAAGGCCACTCTGGGGGCTTCCTTCTCTTTCCTGTCCTATTCAGTATCATTTAGAGCACGCTCATTCTATGAGGGTCCCTCACCACACGCACCAAGAGAAGCTCAGATATATTCCGCAGGTGTGGGGGAAATCTTCTGTATGCCAGCAGCTGGTGAACACATGAGGGCTGGCAGCAGGGCTGGCTTATGACAGTGGGAGCAGGGACTGTGGGCCTCGGGGGAATGGGGAACCTGTGGAGCCCTCACTCAGAGTGACGGGCGCTGGTTCCTCAGCACACTGCTCTTTCTCTAGACCTCCCTGGTTCCCATCTCCAGCTCCTTTGTTTTTCTTGACGCTTTTCTTTCCATCTATTTTCTTTTCTCCCCATCGCGTTGTATCAATTTTCAGCTGTAGAAGTGTTCCTCATAAAGTTTTCTTACTGTTTTAAAAGTTATTTTGCAGCATTTTGAGCTCTTCTGAGGACAATTGCTCCAAAATCTAATAAGTCATAATAAATACAGTTCCAGAGAGCAGAATGGAGGGGCTGTGCTGGGACTAATAACTGCTCTACCAGGCTTTTGCACTGTTATTTGGAAGATTTTTCCCCCATAAAGTTTTGCATGTTTTGTATATGAGATAGCCTTTATCACTGGGCTTTTATGCTGATTGGTTGGTTACCAAGTCAAATTAAGAAAACGCTGTGTAGTTCTTGATAGTCCCGTTAACTTTTCTGTTAAATATGACATATTCGCATGCACGTCGTTTCTACAAACTTAGTTCAAGGTATCAGTAAAAATATTTTTCCTCCTAACATTTGCTGTTCATAAAACACTCAAGGGAGAAATTGTTTCTGTGATATTTTAGATGGGTTTTACAATAAATTTTAGATATTGTGGTGTGCTGCAGTACCTTTTATTTCATTTTCTCAGTAGCCCCAGAACATCAAAAGATTTTATTTGTTAAACTGCTTTATCTGAGCAGTAATTGTTAGTTTTTTTTTTGTTTTATTACTAAAGGTAGAGGTCACAGCACCCAGGATTTCCAGTGCTTGTGAGTTCAGAGTACCCTACACTAGTGTGGGGCCCTTTTTATAGGTATTAACTCGTGTACACTAAAGTGAGGTTTTAATCAGCATAGCCTTCCTGGGCATAAATCAAGCTGCCCTTAAATCCTCCTCAGAACTAGCTGAGGGATGTAAATAAGAAATAAATATTGACATTAAACGTGTAATCCCTATGGCTTATTGGCATGCTGCGGTGGGTCCTCCATGCTCATTGTTACCTTTCTGGAGGGTGTACAGGGGAGCCCATGTGGTGCACAGAAACACATGTGAATAACACTGGCATGGTTTGGATCTCAGCACCAGACTTGCTGGCCCTGTACTCTCAGAGAAGGTCATGTCTATCTTTAAATATTACATCTATCACACTTCTCAACTGCAAGTCAGAACTATCAGAACAGTCATGGATTCCTACTTTATAGAGTTCATTTGCTGATTTCTTCTGTTGTTTCATTCATTGGTTTATTTATTCAATAAATACTCATTTTGAGTACTTTTTGTTTCCAGGCAGTTCTAGGAAAAAGAAAAATAAGAGGGTCCTTGAGGTAATGGATCTCACAGATGCCGAGAGTATTTTGAAGACTAACGTGGTTATCAATATTAACTTTATATAAGATATTTTATTATGCATCTTGTGGATGTAAAATTTCATTGAATAATGAAATAAATGCTATCAGGATTGAATGTGGGAAACAAAAAATCCATTTTCCAATTTATCTCACCTGTCTTTTTTTCTTTGCCTCCACATAATTCAGCAGCAACTAGCCTGTTGCCGGTGCCACAGGCAGTGGGGAAACCCAGCTTTTTCCACAACCTGTTCAAATCCTGGTGTCTCTTCCTGTCAGCTCTTCTATTTCTGGGTGGAAAGGCCAACTTGTGCTATGATTTTGACCTTGCCTGTACTCTTCAGGGTCCACTTTGCAGCCCCAGCATCCACAGCTGTACCTTGGTGGGAAGTTCATTGTGGAGTCAGGTGTCCTGTGCCGCCTTCTGCCCTGCTGGTGTCCGAGCCTGCCACCACCCCGTTCTTGCTCACCTCATCAGCTGTGTGGCCTCCATCTCCCCTATGTTCCCAGAGTCATGAAGTTGACACGGCTCTGGGTAGACTGCGTGCTCACGGTTTCCCGTCTCTTGCAGACTTGCTGCTTCATGATGGTGGCTTCCTTGTGTCTCCTGTTTGGAAAGGGAGACAGAAAGCCTGCTGTCTGGGGTCAGCTATTTTTCTGGAAGATCCTCAATGTTGCTTTTGCACCTTGGGATTGTTGGAGTACCAAAAAACATGTTTTAAGACATGAATTTGGTTTTTCAGTTAAATATTACATGCAGCATTCTTCCGTTGTGTTCTGTGTTTTGCCTTTGCAAAGTGCCAACATCTAATTGTAGTAGCAAAAGCAACATGAACTCCATGGGAAGTGGGTTTTTGTCTGTCTTTTGCTGTGTGTGCAGAGCCTGGAGCGCGAGGCAGTAGCACCTGGTAAACAGTAGTAGGTGCTCAGTAAATATTTGTGGAGTGGTTGAACTGACTAGATCCCCAACACACTTCATTCCCATTATATTGTTTTATTTTTGTAGCAATCCTGTTATTACCTTTTTTGTTTTAATAGACTGAGCCTTTCAGAATTTAAGGTTTCATAGATTAGTGCATAAGATCATTTCAATTAAGATAGATACGGCCATCTAAGTTAAGGCCAGGAGGGTCTAACTGCATGACCTCTGGATCCCTCTGTGGGTTGTGAATGTTGTGATTTTTGTCTTGTCTCCTTAGACTCTTCCTTGAGTTATGGTTGTTATGGTGTGGAGAATAGAAGTGGAGTAGGAGTCTGGATGTCTGGATGACTCCTGGCCCTTTTGCTAACTGGCTGCAGGGTGGCTGTGAGTCCCCGTTTCTTCAGGCAGTAAACAAGGGACACTCAGCCAGGAGATCCTGAAGATCTGTTCTCCTTTGAATACTGCACATCAGGGTGGTTCTGAAAGCTCAACCGTGCATCTGTCCGTTGATCTTAGGTGTGAAGTGAAACTAAAATCGTACCCTTCACGTGTATGCACATATATGTGTATACATGAACAGCTAGGTTCATATGTTTTGTTCTTCTTTTCATTTCTCTGGTGACTCCAGTGTTATTTTGTAGGAGAGACTGAGTACACTCCATGACACTGAGCTCCAAAGTTGAGAATTTATTTTCAGTGGTCTTGAGAATGTTGAACCTAGGGCCTTGTGCGTGGTAGGAAAGTGCTGTACCAGTGAGCTGCATCCCCAGCCTTTTTATATTTTTATTTTGAGACAAGCTCTCCTTAAATTGTTTAGTCTGGCATTGAACGTGTTTTCCTCCTGACTCAGCCTCCTGAGGGCTGGGGTTGCAGGTTTGTGCCTCTGTGCCTGGCTAGTGTTTTAGG
>RJWT010010857.1:0-23801 GCA_004365215.1 Cuniculus paca | reverse complement strand
TAATAAATGGTGCTGGGAAAACTGGCTTTCCACATGCTGTGACAATTTTTAAGTACTGGTTAAGTAGTCCTCAAGCATCTTTCATTTTTCTAAAATATTCTGACAACTGTAATATCACTCAGTAACCATATCCATTTAAAAATTACGGAAATTGGCAACCACAAGACTTGGTAACTATGAGGTTTATTCCCATACCTAGGCATGCCTGGGGGCTACAAACTGCTTGCTCCATGTAATAGAATACAGGTGTGCTCATTCCAATAAAGGTCAACATGAAGGGATTGAAACAAAACAGAAACTAATTTCTCTCTACTGTAAGCATGCCAAGATTGATATGGCAGTCCCGTAGGTTGGTGACCTATAAAGCTGACATTGCAGCTGTTTAGAGTTGATGATTCTATCTTTTTGTTCTGATAACCTCTACCTGTACCTCCCATTGTGGTTTAAAATGACCAATTTAACTCCTATTAACAGCTGCACCTCCTGTCAATGAGAAAGGAAAGCATAAAAAAGAGGGAAGCTTTTCCATCTTCTTGGAATCACAAACACAGAGCCGCACACACTACTTCTATTCGTTCTCATGGACCATGCAATCCCATGGGTCACACATAGCTCTGAAACTTACGGAACGTGTCGTTGTGAGCTGGTAGGCCACTGCTCCCCTAAAACATTAATATCTATTGCTAAAAAGAGTACAGGAAAACGGGATCAAGAATAATTCCAGAACTTCCATATCAACCACTTCTTTAGGGAGAGAGAGGGTGAAGGCATTCATGCAAACATAGAGGATGAAAAAGTGAATGAAGAAATCTCAGGGTTCAGGTAAAAAATCAGCACAAGAAAGAAACTGTAGGCAGGGATAGACATAAGTGGATGGATAGCACGATATGGGTGAGGAATGGTCTTCCATGCTAGCAGCCCTGCTGCCCATCATACTTGGCTTTGGCCACCTTAAAGACAGGACCACTTCCAGACCCTTGCAGCTGTTCCTTCCATCCTGGGAATGCCTCAGGGTTGAGGAAAACAAGTGGCTATGAGTGGGTCAACATCCAAGCCAGGCTCTGTCTTCCCAAAAGCTGGCAGAGGAACTAAGGCATGGATCAGCACTCCTATGCCTCCAACTTGCCCTTCCCTGTCTTAGCACAGCCTCTCTCTCTCTCTCTCTCTCTCTCTCTCTCTCTCTCTCTCTCTCTCTCTTTCTCTCTGTCTCTCTCATTCTCTGTGTCTCTCCCTTTCTCTCCCCCTCTCTCAAATGTAAACATGCACAGCATGCCTGTCACCAGGAATTACCTGGGGCCAGCTGACATCTAGTAGCACTTCATGTCAAAATTAATGCCCAGTCTCATCCAAGAGTTTATGAGCTCCTCCACTGCTCACTGAGCCACTCTTACCAACTCTCCATGACGCTGCCCTCTGTAAATGACAACCCTCCAACTACCTACCGTTAAGTCAGACCTTGCTCATTCCTCATAAGTCAGACCTGACACATTGGGAGAGAGGGTCTGCTAGCCACAAACCTCAGCTCCAGTATGTGCACTTACAAAGCCCTTTGTCCACACTTCCTATGTGCTGCTTGGATTTCTGGGTTCTGCGATGAGACAAATAGGCTATAACTCCTCTTTTTGCAACTAAGTGCCAAGCAATCTAGCGAGGTAGGAAGTACCTGCGTTTGCGACAGTCCCTCACCTATCATCTTGGATTGTGGGTTCTGCTTCAAATGACTAGAACAGAAAATATGTGCTGGAGAGGCTGAGAAGAAAACAAGCATGGAAAAAAGGTCAGCAGCTTCTCTGAGTCTTAAAGAGTTAGCAGAGTTTAGTGGCAGGTGCTGTGGGAGTCTGTGGGCAAGAAACCTTTGGAATAACCCAGACAATGGGTGATGAGGGCTTAAACAAGTGAAATGATTGTAGGAAAGTATAGAATGGGGAATGGTAAGATGAAGTTGAGACCAATCCTAAGAGGCCAGGAATAGTGGTTAAATATTCGATTGTCTGCACTAGCAAGGAGTTGATGGCAATCTAGAAAGCCTGTCTCCAGTGATGGGGATAATTAAAATGTGGGAGTTCGCACCATCAGAGCATGAAGGAGTTAAGGGCTATGAGATAGATACTTACAGGGAAAATATGGGTAAATCTCAAAGCCTAATGTTACTGGGAAAAATAGGAAGCAAAGATGAAGTCTGTAATCAAAGAGCATTTATCTAAACCAAACCATGCACGCAGACAGTACTAGAAGAACACATATCCATCATATCAGTGCAGGTGTCTGAATAGGTGAAGCAGAAGGAAATGAGAACTGGGAATGGAATGCGGGAAATAAATGTAAAATGGGCTTTGCGTTGAATGGTATAGTGTTGAGAACTGAGTACATGATTAACTCACTCTTCATGAACCCAAAAGGGACATAAACAATGAACTATCTGCATACATACATTCATGCAAATACTACAGGAAGACAAGCTGTCTTAGTTACCTTCTCATTGCTGGGACACAATAATCAACACCCACAACTCTAAGGAGGAAATGTTTCTTTTGGCTCACAGTGTGTAGAAGTTTCAGTTTTTAGTCAGCTGGCTCCAAGGCAGGGTGGCATGGCAGGGGGCTCTGGCAGAGGAGAGAGAGCTCAGGGCAAGGTGGTGGGAAGCAGAGAGAAATCAGGGGAGGAGTGAGGTAGATACACCCTTCCAGGGCACACCTCCAGTCATCCACCTCCTCCCAACATCCCATCTAGCTAGACTAATCCACTGATGAGTATCCTGCCTTATGATCCAATCACCTCCCCAAAGCCCCACCTAAGAGCACATGAAACTAGAGTTGGGGGTACATCTAGATTCAACCATAACACAAGCAGTGGTTGGTATTGGGGTTCTGAAGGATTATCTGCAAGTGAAGGGCAAAGGGAATGGAAGTGAGGAAAGAACACCCAATTTGAGAACCTGGTGCCTCATGCCATGCCTCCTCTTCCTTGCATCGCTTATACAGATACTTATCTTACACTGTGATCGCATTCTAGGAGACAGCCTGCAAAATCAAGCTAGTGTGTGTGTATGAATCACTTCTTCCTTTCTGCACAGTGTTGAGTAACTTCATAGAAATGTTGATGGCTTCCATGATTGCAGCTACATTGGCTTAAGTGATGCCTAGAGAAGTGATTGAATTGTGGGGATGCTAGCCTCATCAAAGGGTTACTCAATTGAGAAATTCACAGCTGAACTGGCTGAACAGGAAGAGAATTTGGCTCAGTAAATAAAATGCTCCTTTGTGGTTGTTCTGTGCCTGGGGACCCTGAGTTGTGGCCAGTTGTCTCTGCTTAGCCAGTCACAGAAGTACCAGCAGAGCTGGTGGAGGACAGTCACAGCCTCAGCTCTGCTCCAGAAGGCTCTGCTTTCCTGGAGGAGTCTGGACAGGAGCAGCAAGCTCAGAGCATCTCTCATCCCTTTCCTGGCCCCTGGGAGAGCACCATCCAGGCCTGGCCATGTGCCCACAGCCTAATGGAAAGCCACTCAGAGAGGCTGAGCTCCCTTACACCCAACTCAGTTGCACATTTTTATCTTTTTTATGTGTTCAGGATGTTACACTAATTGTGATGGATGTTCTCTTTGTGCTCACGCTGAGGGGCGGATGATGAAGTCATAATGTAAGGTAATATGTCTATTAAAGATTTAAAATAACCCGCCTGCTAGATGATTCCTCACTCCAGTGGCAGGTTTGAGCTCCTTGGGAAGATGCTAGTGCTAAATTAGAGAGGATGATGGGGTGGAAGGGAAGGGAGGGGCCAAGGGACATTCTCCAACTTCTGGAGTGCTATCAAACAGATCCATCTTGTCTTTGCTTAATTAAACAAAGACATCAGCTAAGCACCTACTATGATCAACCCCAGCTGTGGATACACATGATGGTCAGTGACTTGGGAATCTCTCAATTTAGGAGAAATATTCTGGACTCAGTGAACAATGCGCCAATACTTATGTAGTTAAAAATTAATTACCTTTTTCTCTGATGCCCAGATTGATGTTAGAGGGCTGAGTTATGGGTATGTCACTATAAATGGGTCTTAAAAATGTAAGGTCCCCAGATGCCATCAGTAGGTAAAACTTGAGCTGAAAAAACTAGGTGATCTCCTAGCCATGTCTGTTTCCACAAAGCAGGAATCTCAAATATAAAGCAGGCAGGACCATATCTCCCTTTCTTGTTGTCACCATTTTACTAGAGAGCAGGAAATGGTAAGAGGTATACATTCACTCCAGCCAGAACTTCTGGGCTGTATGGCAATGGAAGATACCAACTCAAATCAGGGGAGACAGCATGCTTACATAGTAGAAGACAAACAGCCTAGATAGTAGTCTTAGTTTCACCACCAGACTCAGTTCTCTCTGGGTTCCAAAATCCTCTGACAAGTCATAAAAGTCTAGCTTTTGCCTGCCAAACTTCATCCTCCATAATTCCCTTCATTGCTAACCAACCCATCAGGCACTACTGGTACTTTCGGGGTTCTCACCCACTTTTATCACTCCACTTGCTTTCTTGCTCATTTCCGTCACTGCACTTTTCTTCACTCAGTTCCATTGCATGGCATGCTCCTTCCCCTCTTCTGTCTCTTAAATCCTATTTGAACTGCAGGTAGGCATGATGGATGGAGGGAGATATTTTTTTAAAAAAGCATCCCACCCTGTTACCTTTTGAAACTAACTCCATCAACAAAATTGTTACCATCAGCAACCAGAAATTAGTAAAATAAATTCTCATGTTATAAACTTTGAAAATTGGTTGCCACCACAATACTTGGACATAGTTCATCATGAGTCTTAACTGCTCCAATACCTCCCATGCATCCAACAGGTCATGTGAAATAAAGGTAATAGCCAAAAAATTGTAAATTGCAAAAATGCAGCCAGTTTGGAAAGAAACAAAATTAAAGTATGATAGGTAGCCCAGAGAAAGGGTAAATAAAGGTTCTCTGCAAGACATATCCATCTTCCAGCAGTAAAATAATCACACTTAATATTTTAAGTGCATGCAATGACATGAGGATAAACCAGCATATGCAACTTCCTATTTTGGCTTTAAAAAAAAACCAGTGACATTATTAACTGGATGTAGAGAAATGAAACCGGGGTAAGTGGATACTAATCAACATGTCACATCCACAGGGCAGAATAGGTACACTAACTCACAGTTTTCCATGATTCCAGTGTAAATTAGCAGAGAAATGTGAAGCACTCTAGGATATGCCCTTGGTTAGGGCCAGCAGTCTCTACCTTATGATATATTTAGAACTCTCAGAAGGTAGACCAGGGCCCAAATTATTCAAAAAATTTTACGTAATTCCAACTAGACTTTTGTATTAACTCTTAACCATTAAGGTACTGAAAAAATCATAAGAACATGACACCTCTTAAGTCTGTCTTGGGGAGAAAACTAAAAATGTCTTAATGTGATGAGAAAGATATTGAGATGAACTTACCACATGACACCATGACCACCAGAGATGCCCACATGGGGCATGGGCAAGGGGAGGAGAAAGGCATGTCAAGGTGACCATGAAACATACCACAGAAACACCAACGGAGAAGGCATGACAACTAAAAGAGCAGAATGAATTAAAATTAAGGGAACTGAGGACCAAAACAATATTGTCTTGTTTACTCATTCAGTTTCTCACACCAGTTAGACAATACAAATAAATAAGATTCAAAATGTGCATTAGGTATTGTGAATTGGGAAGATACTGTTCAAAAGAAAAGACGAACTGTGATGGGGAAAAGGGAAAGAAAGGGAAAAAGAAGAATATATCTATACAGAAGTTAAGATAGCTATGCAGCTAGTTTCTCTCAGTTCATTGAAAAGAAAGGTTTGGGCTAGTATTTTTGTTTGGGCAGGATATCACGCCTGTATCTTTTACTCTGAATAACTACTGTAAAGACAACAATACACAATGTACTAATTAGTGTAACTCTCCTGCTAACCATTTTTAAAACTTTGTTGTATTTTTATTTTTTTCTTTAAAATAAAAAATAAATAAGTAATAAACATAAAAAAACAAAACAACATCATTAGAGCTAATAATCAGAGCAGCAAAAACCAGAATAGATATTTTAATTAAAGTCCTGAGTGAATGCACAGGGAGGGAAAGGCAGAGATGAAATGAGTACAGATGAAGTCGCAGATATCGAGGGCAGGCAGAAATGATACAACGTATGGATGAAAATGATTCCTCAACTGGAGAACTCAAAATGCAGACAAGAATTACTCAAAGTTATTTTAAAGCTAAATTTCCTAAAATGAAGGAAGAAATGGAAAGAAGTGTGAATTGGAGAAGCATACCTGTTATGGATTAGAAACTGGTGGTCAAGTTAGCACCAGCTCAATTAAATAGGCATGATGCTGAGTGCAGATGGCCCATTTGAGGAAAGTTGCCAGCGTAAAAGGAGACATGGCGAGGAAGAGTGTGGCGTTGTGGGTTCTCCTAAGTGTCATTGTTTGAAGCTGTTGGTTCTCCTGGAGGAGCTCATCAGGCTGGCTTCCCTGATATGGACTCGGCCATTATCATCGGAGGAGCTCCGGACGTTGTTGCTGAGAATGGCTGCAATTCACTTTGGAGGAGCTCTGGTTCTTACTTTGAGCAACACTTCCTGGCTCTGGTGGGGAACATGTGTGCTGTTCAATCTCCAGGAGGTCTGTCTTGCTGGTTTCCTGATACATATTTGACTGTTATCAGAAGAGCTCAGGGCCTGATTGTCACTGAGGATGGCTGTGATACTCAGGGAAGTCCTGGTCCTTATTCTGAGTTTCACTTCTTGTCTCCAGTGTAGAACCCTCAACCTACTAGCACAAATCCTTCACCCTGCTGGAAAAGACTTTCTGGCTTCCACCGCTGACCTTTGGGTCTTCCCAGTGCAGATCTAGAAAACAGACTTGCATGAGTCATTGTCCTGGGCCCTAGGCCTCCATCTGGACTTGTGGGAGGCATTGTTATGGGCTCTAGGGCTTCAGCCGGACTCATGCAGGACATTGCTGTGGGATCCAGGCTCTCACCTGCATTTTCTAGATCTTTAGTGTTGCGGACATATTTCTTGCACTTTCTTGTATTTAACTCTGCATGCCTATCATAAAATAATGTTATAAATTCTGTGTCCTTTATGTGATTGTTCTCCTTGCAACTGCTGACTACAACACCTGATTGCAGGGAAGCACTTATATAGAGGGACTGGACCTAGGAGGTATCCTGGTCTTATTGAACTTGAAGGATAAAAGAATTGTGTAGACAGAAAAAGCAAGTGTCCCCCAAGGAAGAAAAACAGACTGTCTGCAGATTTTTCCAAACCAGCAAACCCATTGCAGAAAATAAGGGGCCCGCCCATTCCTCAAAATCCTAAGGGAAAAATGACCCAAGAACATTATACTCAGCAACAATATTCTAATATATAAAACGTTGTCAGTCTCTGAGGCCAGCACCTTTTCTACTACCTTGGTATAAATTTCCCCGACCACTGGGCACTCATCTTTCTTCCTCTACTCTTATTATATGCATGTCTATCTCATCTCTGAACCACACTATAAACTCTGAGCTTTCTACTGGCTGGAGTATATACACACTCTAGTGCTCAGGAAACAGTTTATTTAGCACAATGGAAATGTTCAAGAAGCTTAACATCCCATACAAATGAAAGGGACTGTTGTGATTGACTGTGAAGCAAATTTTTGTTTTTGCCACCACCCTTCTCACTTATCTTGCTGTTCTGCCTCTCATCTTTCTTCCTTTCTACAAGACAGACCTGGAAAAACTCCAGAAAGAAACAGTTTACTTGCTTGCATACAAGTGAGTTGTGGCTCAAAAAGTTTAAACGACTTGTTTAGTAAGGTCAAAAGGCAAATTTGTAGCCAAACTGAGACTGAGACCCTGATCTTTTTATTCTTTGCACAAGAAAATTTAGGGGAAGATTCTCGAAAGCTTCCAGTGTACTTCTTTCTAAAGACAATAACCCTCTGAGTCCATTTGGGAGGCTGAGGTCCGTATACTGTGGAAATACAGCTATGCATTTCTGCGATTTGCATGATCTAATGCGGCGGTTTTAAAATATTGAAATGCTTTGCAATCGGTTGATAAAAGTGCCACTGTCCCAGGTCTCTTGAGAACCTCCTCATTCCCTGGGCAGCTCCGAGCTATCCTCTAAGAACTCCCAGTTTCCCCATGATCTAATAATCCAAAGGATAGTATCTAGACGCACAGTAACTTGTTTGAGCGTCATGTCTGGTGTACACTCTGACTGACTATTGCAGAGGCACCATGGTCATTAATACAGCAAATCTGCTCCCTGTAGAGGCACCAAGGATGTGAATGAAGAGGTAGCTAAGGACATCTACGTGGTGATAGGACTGGGGAGCGATGCAGAGTCAGCCCCATTCTGTAGTCCCTAGACCTTTATGGTCTTCCAGGGATATGGCCTTGAGCATGAATGTGAAAACTTAGACCTCTTCTCTGAGCACCAGTCTCCTGCTTGGTGATCTGAATATGCTTAGCTAACAGGCACCTTCATATTTTCTCCAGGAGCAGGGCAGAAGGTCTCGCATTAGGGAACTAGCACTACAATGAGTGTCGAAAAGGCACAAGGTGTTAAGACTCACCTTACAAAGCTCTGCCACAGCTCAGTGGAGGTAAATGGTACAGAGACGACTCGGAGGTGTGTAACACTGTGCCCACACACACACACGCATACTCATACGCACGTGCAAACTGCCTAAGCCAATCTAACAGCTTCGGTTTGTACATAAATAAAAAAATCCTTTCTTCCTTTTCTCCTTTCCCCTATCTCATTTGTTCTTTCCTTTTGAGCACTTTCTTTCCCTTTCGGTGTTACAATATCTATTGTCCATTTTGGATCTTATTACTCAGTTTTTTAATTTTTATTATTTTTTTACACTAGGGAGACAATATGATAGCTATAAATGTGAGTTCGATTTATTTCACTTATGAGTATGTTCTCAAGTTGTCTCCATTCACCTATAAAAGCCTCAAGATTATCCTTTTTATAGCTGAGTAATATTCCATTGTGAAAAGGAAGAAAGGAAAAAGATTATATGTGTGTAGGTATACATATGTAAGTGTATGTACATGTATACCAAATAGATAACTATACTACTAATTTCTGTTAGTTCATCAAAAAGAACAGTTTGTGCTGTCATTGTTTGATCATTTTCTTTATGCCTAGATCTTGTAACCTGAGCAGCTACTTCTAAGACAACAATATGCAGTATATTAACTAGTGTTAATTTCCCATTATTTTTTTTGAAATTCTGTATCATTTCTATCCTTTTTTTCTGTTTCTCTTTTTAAAATTAAAAAAAAAACCCTATTTCATTTCTTTCCTAGAAACAGTAAAGGATGGGTGTGTTAATTTTTAGTGGATAGAAACAATTATAGGTAAATATTACCAAGTTTGTTTCTTGAGGAGTTACTGCAGCCAGAAAAGCAAACAGTTTGTGGTATGTGAGCCTGAGCTGTCCATACCAGGGCTGATCAAGAAGGGTAGTCTGATCTCTCGATACTTCTACTTCTGAGCCCTACTTGAATCCAGAGCCATGTTGGAGGGAGTTGATGGTGGTGGGCACATGTCTAGAACCCAGAGAAATAGAAGGCATCTTGGGTAGTGGTTCTAAACCAACATGTAACTAGATAAAGAAGAAACTGGAACATTTACAGAGATCATAGGAAGACGGCTGTGTTAGTCAGCTTTCCCATTGCTGAGACAAACTACCCAAACACCCAGATCTTGAAGGAGGAGAGGTTTATATGAATTAAAGTTCCACAAGGTTTAGTCCATGTTTGATTGGCTCCAAGGCAGAAACAGTACAGTGGAAGAGCATGGTAAAGGAGAGCTGCAGAATTCACAGAAGTCAAGGATTGGAAAAAAATAATAGATGCCAGGAAAAAAGATCCAACCTTTAAGTCCATGACTCCCAGTGTCCTGCCTCCTCTGATCAGGCCCCACGTCCTAACAGCACATTCAGCTATGAGCTCATCAGGGGTCTATGATCTAATCACCACCCAAATTCTTAAGACTTTGGAGGGACACTTTAGAACTAAACCATAACAGAAACTAAAACGGTTTCTCCCTTCTGTAGTTACAACCACATCTCTTCATTCCAGTAGCCGCTCTAGTTTAATGTCCCTCCTGACCATCCAACTCCTCTCAGTAACCATGTTTCCAGTGCCCTTTTTGGGCAAAGGAGTGCCTGATGCTGCGATCATAAGATTGATCTCTATGTCACAGCTAAGGCAGTGGTGGGGAACCTACGGCACGTGTGCCACAGCGGACTATGTGCTATCACTGAAAGCACTGAAAGGCTCATTATCACTGGTGTATGGCACTGCCGAATTTAAAGTTTCAAAAGTCTGTTACCAAGCCATGATTTGATTGCCACTGGATTCGTGCTTTATTTTGTCTAACTTTCAGAGGAGAGCAAAGAACTCATATCTAATTAGAGACCAAAGGGAAAGAGAGAGACAGAGAGAGAGAGGGACAGAGAGAGACAGAGAGACAGAGAGACAGAGAGGGGGCAGACAGACAGGCAGGCAGAACAATGAAAAAGGGGAGGTCAGGAATTGAAGAATAATAAGGTGAATGAAGGAGACTAGGACAGTACAAAGATTTGGAGTGCAACAGAGAAGAGTAAGATTGATTAAGGTGGCAGGTGGAGGCCAAGGAGCTTAGTCTGTCCTGGTATGAGGCTCAGATTATCAATGCTATTCTTTTGCAAGCTTGGGAGTCTCACAGAGCTGAATGTAGAGGGCTGGACCTACGTAGAGGAGGAGCTTACCCATATGACATGAAGATTCAATTCAGAAAAGTTTAAAATTGATGTTAGGCTCTTGACAAAAAAAATTTCTTTGGAGCCTCACCATCCACATCCATAAAATGGGTACAGAGTCTCTAAATCGATTGAGATAATGGATGCTTAGTCAGTTAAATACATGAGGATCTTCTGGTAATGGTTCTGAATTGCCTGAAATTACAAAAGATTAGTTTTTATTCAACAGAAAATCTCTTTTAAAATGCCAGTACATGTCACTGAGTTAAATAAACAAAGACGATTCTTATTTTTTATGATAGTTAATGCACTATCCACAGATACTAAATTAGTGAATGCTGAGTCACTGCTCCTAGAGGAAATAGAAGTGTGGGTTCCGTGACCTTGTTGTGACAGTATTTCTGCTCATTAATCAATATATAACCTTGTTTTCTGTCAGTTTCTATTTAAAGATACCTTATTATAGAAATGTATATATGTGGGTCTGTCTAGACAGATAGATATGGATATAAATATAGATATGAAACTCACGGCCAATAGCCCTATAAGTCATGTGCAAATTAAGCTTATCTAACACATATCTTTTTCTATAAGACACAGCTCAGCCTGGCACTTTGGAGCATTAAAAGGCACCTCAGTGTTACGCTGAGAGCAGTTAAAACAGCAAAATTAGCAACAGAAAGCCCAAAGATTCAAAAAGCATGGGAACAGTGAGACCATGACAATACATTTTAAATGCATGAGAGTTGAAAGATGATAGCAGTGTCACCTTGCTTGCCAGAACAGGGAATGTGTGTGTGTCAGGAAATTCAAATTCTTCTCAACTCTATGTGTGCCTGAAAATTACTGCAAAATGAAGTATATATTTGGAGGTTGCAAATATATTTTATGAAGCAGGTGAATTTGCAAATGCACAATATATGAATAATGATGATCAATTGTATTCGTTGAGCATTTCTTATTTCCAGGCAATCTCCCAGACACTGAGGTTACAAAACAGACAAAAATGTTTCCTCTCAGATAGCATGTATACATGTAAGGTGAATGAAATAAATATAACAGTCATATTAGTTGCTCTATGAAAAATAAGTAGGTTAAGGGAGAATAGTTTTAAATTTCGTAGTCAGAGTAGACCTTAACAAGGGTGATATTGGTACAAACATTTGAAGAAGAAGAAGGGATGAGATTTGCAGACACCTGGAGGAGGAGTGCTCCACACAGAGAAAACAGCCAGCATAAATGTGTAAAGCACAAATATGGTATGCAGAGGTCAATGGGACTAGATACGATTGAGAGGCGAAATTGCAGGACAAATTGTCGAGAGGTAATGGGGAAGACTGTTAGCCCTTACGGGCCATGTTCACTGACTTTTACTTGGAGTGAGATGGAGACACCTTGCAGAATTTTGAACCACTGAGCATGAGGATGGCTCACTCTGGCTTTGTATTAAGAGTCTAAAAGGGAGTAGGTACAAATGAAGCAAAAAGGTCATTAGGTGTCAATTACTAAAATAAATCAAGACCAAGGTGATAGCAGAAGAGTTGATAAGAATGAACCATTATTGGAGCTATTTCAAAGGAAGAACTAACACGATTTCATGGCAGGTAGTGCACGAAATCAAAGGTAACACACAGAACTTTTAGCCCATTCAAATGGAAGGATGGAGAGAGATTTGATGGAGAAAATCATGGTGAAGAAGGTGTTGGGCAAGGAACATCACTGGGTGTGTTATGCTTGCTCTTTCTATCAGATATCACTTCTTTATAGGCAAATGCATGGATTCAAGAGTTCATACTTAGAAAGAGAAATCTTCAGTACATAGAGGGAATTCAAAGCCATCAGGTTGAGATCACCTAAGAAGCACAGAGAATAGAAAAGAAACAAAGCCCAAAAACTGAGCCCTGAAGCACTCCAACAATAAGAGACAGGGAAAAAGACAAGGAATTTTTAAAAGGCATTTAAATATCACCAGGAAGTAGGAGTAAAGCAAGACTGTGCCATGCTTACAAAACCAAATGATGACAGTGTTTGTAGAAGTAATGAATGAATACCTGGAATGTCTATTGAAAGGTCAAATATTATCAGGTTTAAGAGTTGATTATGAATTTAACAACATTGCGATCTCTGTGACCTTAAACAAGAATGATTCTGGTGGAGTACTTGAAAACAAACTCTTGTTTGGCATAGGATTAAGAAAAAACAGGAGAATAAGAATCAAATACAGTAGGTAGAGACAAACATTTTGAGGAATTTTTCCATAAGGTAGAGCAGAGAAATTGAAGGAGCAGTGAGATCAAAATATTTTTTAAAACTATTAAAAATAATTTTAGGTTTACAGCAACTTTAATCACAAGGTACAGGGCCAGGGATATAGCCCAGCAGCACAGCACCTGCCTAGCAAGCATGAGGTTATGAGTTCGATTCCCGGTACCAAAAAAAGCATAAGGTACAGTGATATCCCACATAGCTTGGTCTCCACATGCAGCTCCTCCTCTACTCTCAACTTCCCTGCCAGAGAGGGACATTCGTGACAATCAATGAAACTATACCGATTTTTCACTGTCATCAAGATTCATACTTGATATTGTACATTCTGTGGGTTTGGACAAATTTATAAAGACACAAGTCTACTGTTATAGTATACTGAACATCTTCACAGTCCTCACAATTCTTTTTGCTCTATTGACTCAACTCTTCCCTTTGAAGCCACTTATCTTTTTGCTGTCTCCACATTTTGCCTTTTCTTGAATTTCATGTAGTTAGAGTCACCCAGTATGTAGTCTTTTCATCTTGGCTTCTTTCACATAGCATTTAAGGATCCCCTATATAGCCCCATGGCTTTATCTCTCACTTCCTTTCAATGCTGAATAATATTCCATTATCTGGATGTGCCACAGTTTATCCACTCACTGTATTAGTTGCCTGTCTGGTGGTTGGGCACAATATCCAACACCCACAATTTAAAGGAGGAGAGGTTTGTTTGGCTCACAGTTCAAGGGATTCAGTGCATAGTTGGCAGGCTCCAAGGCAGGAAAATCATGGTGGAAGGGCATAATGGAGCAAAGCTGCTCAGTTCATGGTGGGTGGTAAACAAAGTAAAGAAATGGTATCAGAGAGAAATGGGCAAGGTACCATATACAGAACCCATGGCCATGCCTCCATGACCCACCCACACACACCCACGAGTGTGCCTTACCAATCTTCTAGGCATCGCTTAAATCAATGAAGTTGATGTATCAAGATTAATAATCACACTGTCTGAAGGACACTTTCATTACCTTAAAACAGTTTTTAAGATGGGAGAAATAGGTACATCACAGTATCATAATGAGAATGATCCAACAGAGAAGGAAATACAGATGACACAGGAGGAAGAGGGAAAAGACTTGCTGGAATAATATCCTCCCATAAATGAAGGAGAAGTGAAGTGTATAGTATAAGCGATCTTACAGAACCAGCTCATGTCCACTGACACTTGGGAAAGGATAATTTGTGGGTGCAGGTGCTGGGAGGTGGTCGAGGTGGTGAGAACGCACTGAAGTCCTCTTTGGATTGCTTTAGTTTTATCAGTGAGATGGGGAGCAATAATGTTAGCTGAGAATGATGATGGAGGAACACGTGTTGAATCCTTTGAGAGGTGAATATGTGGGATGCAGTGTGGATGTTGGGGAACACCATGGCTCACCTCAAAGTCTGTAGCTATAATTTAACAGTAAAATCACTCTCTCTTTTAAGGCTGGCTACATGAGGATATGTGGAGAATTTTCTTATATCTTAGTTCTCTTGAGAGAGTGTTAAAATCTGGCAAAGAAGTTGTTATGAATTTAAAAACTGGTGGTCAACTTAACACCAGCTGAATTGAATCAGCAAGGTGCTCAGTGCAGATGGCCCACCTAAGGAAAGTTGCCAGCACAAAAAAGAGATATGGAGAGGAAGAGTTGGTGCTGTGGATTCTCCTAAGTGTTGTTGTTTGGAGTCATTGGTTCTCCTGGAGGAGCCTGTCATGGCTAACTTCCCTGATATGAATTTGGCCAATATCATCAGAAGAGCTCCGGACCTTGTTGCTGAGGATGGCTGCGGATTACTTTGGGGGAGCTCTGGTCCTTACTCTGAACATTACTCCCTGGATCCAAAGGGGAAGATGTGTGCTCTTCAGTCTCCAGGAGAAGTTGTCACACTGGCTTCCTGATAGGTACTCAGCTGTTATCGTCAGAGGAGCTTGGGACCTCGTTGTCACTGAGGATGGCTGTGGTACGTATTGGGGGAGCCCTGGTCCCTATTTTGAGTGTCATTTCTTGACTCCAGTGTAGAACCTTCAAACTACTGGCACAGATCCTTCATCCTGCTGGCATAGACTTTTAGTTTCCACTGCTGACTTTTGTCTTCCCAGTATAGATCCATGAAATAGATTTGCATGAGGCATTGTTATGGCTCTAGGTCTTCAGCTGAACTCCTGTTGGACATTGCTGGGGAACTGAGGTCCTCAGCTGTATTTTCTAGATCTTTAGTATTGTGGACATATTTCCTGTACTTTCGTGTATTTAACTCTGCATGACCATCATAAAATAATATAAATTCTGTGTCCTGTATGTAATTGTTCTCTTTGAAACCCTTCACGAAAACAGAAGTTGAGGGTATATATATAAATGGTAGTTAAATAGATCGTACTAATGAATTTCACACCTAGTGTGTAGGGTAGCATCAAGGGTTTATTGACATCAGAGTACAGGGGAGAATGAACTAGAAAGATAAAAAGAAGGAGTTGGAATGTGGGCAACATTAGTAATAATAGGCTAAAGTGTGACCATAAGATAAAGGGGTGAAGTAGAATGGAGGGTACATTTTTGGGAGAAATAGAAATCAAGGAAGTAAAATTCAAGAGTGAAAGGGGTTATGTATGCATGTACAGAAACCTCCAGGAATTAGGATTAGGAATCAAGTTAGAAAGAACAGTGAACTAAGAGCTAAAATCATTAAAATATAAGGAGCTTAACTCTCAGGTTAGAAGTTAGCTGCAGTGAGGAAGGAGTCATGAATGGCACAGACTAAAGACATAAGATTTAAAGCTGCATGTGTGACGGGAGAGAGGGAAGAACAGACTAGCAGCAACAGTGGGAGAAGGGAAGACCTCTCCATCTCCCGATCTGTCATCTAAGGAATAAGGAGAAATAAATAGCCAACACTCCAGAGAGTTCCCGCAAAGCATTCCTCCTGGGGGTAGGAGGCAGGTTTTGGTTAGGGCAAGACAGACATGAGGTTCAGGTAAGAAGCTCAGCGTACAGGAACTGTAGTGAAATGGACAATGGGTTCTGGCAGATGTTCTCAGGAGGTGAGAGACTGGGACAGAAAAGGTTGCTATGCAGATGGTAGAGGAGTGACATGGACCTGGGCTTCTCAAGGTGACTCACAGAGACAAGACTCATGTGGATTTAAGCAGCTCAGTGGACTTAAGGCAGATGTAGGTAGCCCACCTTTCGCATTGGGGGTACGTAGGGTGGTAGTCATGGATCCTCTCAGTCCTTGTAGATGGGTAACTCACACCTTGGGGACGTGTAACGAGGTGTGAGTTACCCAACATTCTTTCCTCACTTGAACATGTTTAGAAGACAGGTGGAGGCTATGTTAAGCAGAGAACAGTTTGGGTGGGAAGGGCAGGATGCATAAAAAAGCATTGTTGGGGAGGGAGGTGGGAACAGGCGAGCCAGACTTTGGGTAGCCTGGCCTTCTTCCTGGGGAGGAAGTGGGTAACAGAGGCTCACATGCATAGTGACAGTCACAAGTTGCCAGAGCTGAAAACGACCTTTAAGGCAATCACAATCAAACATTCTTATCGTAGAAATCTCCTGAGAGATTTCTACTCAGGTTTTACATAGCTGTATTTATGTTTCACACTTTACTAAATGTTAGCGCTCAAAAGATTTATTCTTTTCAAAGAGAGAGAATGGGAAGAGTTTTGTTAAAGAAGGGTCAGTTTATAAAATTCTTCCTATGCCCGAAAATTACTTGGTGATCCATTATTAAAAATTATTTTTAATGACCTACAACTATAACCTTCTTTCTTTTGATGGAAACAAAGAAAAAGGAACTACCTGTTTTGAAAAGAGGCATGTGTGTAAATTTTTGTTTATTCTTCTAATTTTCACATTTATTAAAATTATTCATTTACCCCTTACTTTCGAAGAATACAAAAAAGTCTTTTCCAAAACTTATGAAGTAAAAATTAATTATACCTGTTACTTGTTATTTCCTGAAACATATGGCGTGAATATTAATTATATACATTAACTGTTTTCCATTTAAAGACGCACTACTCGGCAGAAAGCATACGGCATTGGAAAAATGTAAAAGATTGATTTCAGTACCTCTTTGGCAATAAAATCTTTTTCAATAAGCTGCTTTATCTCATCACATCTTTTAAATGCAGATTTCGCTCACTCCATGTGTGGGGAAATGTCTGCCACGTAGTGTAATTAACAACGCCAGTCAATGTTGCCAAGCGATCCGCCCAATCAGACTCTCTGTCATAAACGTCTGACCTCATTTTTCAGTTCAAGTACATGGATTAATATACATTTCAGAAATATTATTAAAAATCGCCGAGTGATATATTGAGGAACTGTTTCACTTTAGAGATGGAATACTAAAAGCAGTCAAATCAAGATCAAACTAATTTAAAGCTAAAACATAAATTTATAATTTACAAAATTGAATGATTTTCAAAACAATAATAAATCTATATGCTCCTTTCTGCTCTTTAATTTGTAATAATGTGATGTAATTTGTAGCAAAAATCCATTACTTATGAATTAAGGAGCATAAAACCTCTGGTTGTCTTTTGCTAAAACTGGGGTGCATGCATGAATTGAATCTGTCTCTCTGCTTTTAAAAAATATTGAAAAAGACTCATGTATATAACTTCAGAAATAATGCCATTAATTTTGTGAGACATTGTAATCAAGATTTCCTCATGTATTTAGTGAAAGGGAAAAGTGCATACTGATAAAAACAAATTGGTGCTACAACTGAAGTATCATTTTATTTTTTTAAGTCAGAGTTAGAAAATATGAAGCATTTCATAAGCAGAAATATGATGAGAACTGTCATAAATATTTCATGAAACAATTTGATAAAATAGATTTTAGCTAAGTTATGAAATAACATACACTGGATTTAAAAGGGATCAGGGAAAGCTCTATCCGTACATCGTATCCTTTGTTCGTGCTCAGAAACATTCCCATTACATTTAATAGAATCCATGTCACTAACCTGCATGTCTCAGCTATGGCTAGGTGCTTTTCCTCCTGGATAATGACAGTTCCCAGGGAAGAGTACTGAGAATAGCTGAACATAATTGCTTGTGATTAAATTTGTGGAAAAAAGGCCATTTTTAGCATTCAATATTTCTAACCAATTCTTTCTGCTTTGCTCCCCCAGCATGTTCTTCCACAAAGGCAAAGCAGCTTTGACAATAGTTGGGTCTTGGGAGAGATGAGGTCCTTAAACAGAACTGTCATCACACCCACTGCCTGCACCTTCCCCAGCGGGGCTCACACGCTCCAGCCCCATCACCAGGCTTCATCCCTAAAAGAAAAATGGTAAAACTGATAAAGAGAGGAAGCCTTTGAGAGCTTCTAAGGCTTGAAACACAGGAGATTCAGTTCCCTGGAGGCTGTCACACCCTAGCACAGCGCTCCAGATGAAATATGGGAAAGAGGAGTTGTCTTGGCTTTGTAAAGTTCAAAAAAGCTTCTAAGGATGGGCAGTGAACGAAGAGAGGTGGAGAACCCACAAAATATCAGTAACCCATGGATGGAAGTGGCAGGTCTGGGCATCAATTGCCTGCAAACCATTAGTATAATCACTCCTGAAACTAAACATGATCCTTGATGTCGCAGACTCTCCCCTACTCTTCAGAAAATGGACTAAAGAGTGGGTTACTAGGGAGAAGATTATGAGGTAGTTCAGGTAAATAGAAGCCCTAGTCCTGGACATTCCAAGTTTTTGAGGTGTGGCCCCCAAAGGCTTGCTAGCTGCCCCACTGCTTTTTGGGGTATACCAGAAGAGAAGGGGAGAAAACAGAGAACAATAAAAGAGAAGAAAAGCCGAAAGATTATGGAAGACAAAAAACAAGAGTGGGATTGACAGTTCAAACTTAGCATCCCAATTTTACCTTTCTTCTGCTCAAACGGTAAGTGTAGTGTATGTTGGAATCAATAACAAATGCAAAGGAAATGAAGATGGAGTTCCTTACAATCAAGAACTCGGCCTGGAAAGAGCTCCTTCCAGGCTCCTTCATATGGACCCCCAGGCCTCCTGCTGCTAGGTAAAGATGCTAACTACAGAGGCATGGGGTGTAGCTACTACCTTCCTCTAGCAATCCAGCAAGTATATCTGTGGTTTTCTTTGTTCCACCTTGACAAAGCAAACCAACATAGAACGGGCATACTTTTTAATGACAATGTTTAATAGTGATGATAGTACATGCTTTTTTAGTAAACCTTTGCTATGTCAGTGATCAGAACTTGCACCTCATCATAATAGCTCAGGATTTCTTACTGGATGGAGACAGGACCCTCTTCGGGAGGTCTGGTCAAGATGCTGGATATGCATAGGGAGCTCTGGACATCTTTTGCTATGGTTTGGGTGTACTCCCAAAGTTCATGTCAGAAACTGAATCTCCATACACATATGCTCATGACATTGGAAGAGGACCTTGGGACATTAATTAGGACTAGATGAGCTTATGAAGATAGGGTCTTATGATGGCATTAGTGGCTTTATGAGAAGAGGAAGAGACACCTAAGTTGATGCTTTTGCTTGGTCCCACCATGAGATGTCCTTGCCGTGTCCTGAAGCACTAAGCAAGCCCTCACCAGGTGCGTGGATCCTGCTCTTGGATTTAACATTCTCCAGTACAGTAATCCACATAAACCTCTATTCTTTGTAAAAATTCTGGTCTCAGATACGTTGCTATAGCAGCAGAAAACAGAACAAGACAGAGTACTTTGTCTCTCTTGTACCAGGGACAGGTTCCTTTTCCAAAGACTAAAGCATGCTGACAAGCACTGATCTGGCTTTCTCTTTGGTTGTAGTCAGGGTTTGAAAGGGAATAGATTTAATACAGGACACATAATTTGTAGGATTAGTTTATAAATTTCACACAAAAAGTCAAATGCAGAAGAGTGCAGGTGATCTTTCCACATACTAGAGACCCAAAGAATCCAGCTGAGGGCCTGGATCCCACAGCAGTGTCCTCCACAAGTCCAGCTGGAGGCCTAGAGCCCATGACAATGTGCACGCAAGTCTGTATCAAGGATGGGCACTGGGAAGGCCCAAAAGTCAGCAGTGGAAGCTAGAAAGTCTGTGCCAGCAGGATAAAGGATCTGTGCCAGCAGGCTGACACAGGAGGTGAGCCAGGAGGTGACACACAAGGTAGGGACCAGAGCTCCCTGAAAAGAATGGCAGCCATCCTCAGTGACACAGAGGACCCGAGCTCTTCCAATGATGAGAACAGCTGAGTTGATATCAGGAAAACCAAAGCAACACACTTTTCCAGGAGAATCAGCAGCACTATCTTCCTCTCCAGTTCTCCGTCTACATTGTTGGCAACAATCCTCAGCTGGGTCTTCCACACCCAGAACCTTGCTAATTTCAGTTCAACTGGGTGTTACAAGTTGACCATTAATTAATCCACCAAATCTTTTAAAACATGAATAGAAAAGACATTTTCCCTTTTTGTGTTCTGGAAGTAGAAAGTGGGGGGTGTGAGGAGGAAACACAGAGCACAACATCGTCTCAACCAAGGAGAAGCTACCATGAAGTCCTGCCATTCGTGCTAAAGGATAAAATGGGCATCAGCATTTTGTGGCTGTCATAATCAAGCCATGGCAGAATTCAGTAAGCACTAGAGTCCTTCACACAGTAAAACTGCATGGTCCACCACTGTGTACCCTGTGTGAGGACCAGGACCTTAGAACCTCATCCTGGGCTCCATGAATCCAGTGCGGGCACATTCCCCACTTTATTCCGGTTTGTGTGGCTGAGCCAGTGTGCCTCTTCACACCTCCCCACAGGACCAGTAGGAACGGATGTGTGTCGGCACACATTCACATTTGTGAGGTTCAATGTCAGTCATGCATATGTGTGTACAGTTGTATGTATGCGTAATGCTACCTCTGGGTAAATATATGTGATCTTGTGCCTCTAGCTGTGAATGTGATACATGCATGTCTTTATATGTATGAGATGCATGTATAAATGTGCTCACATATATGTCTGCCTGTGTGCACTATGATGTCCTTCAATCTTCCTAATGGTCAGACCTCATGTGATGTCTACTTACCTAGATCTGCTTATCCAGGTTGCTATTAGAGAGATAATTACATCTGTGCCTGAGAGCAAAACAGCTCCAGCGCCTTCACTCAGTAATCCTTCCCCTACTGCGAGCACTCAGACAGTCTCCTTCCAGCCGATGTGCAGCATGGCCGATCCTGCATGCTCTGCCAGCCAATGCCAAGGGTACCCAGGGCTCTCTGGCTCTCGCACTCACCGTGAAGCTGTCTCTCTCTTCCCAAGAGTGTTTCCTCTCCCAAATCCTCTGATTAGCCTCTGAGGAGAAACTGAGCTCCTCGCTTCTTTCCCTTTCCCCTTCTCTCCCCACCATACTCATACTCAGCTTTGTTCTTTCCTATGTAACAGGCTACACTAGGAAGGCAGGTGGGGAAATTGGGATCCTGTACCCCCAGCCTGCGATGCGGAACCAGGCACGCGTGTCCCAGGCAGCACAGCACGCTTTGTAAAGGGCTACCCTCTCCTGAGAGGGACATCTGACATTAAGAGTGGGGGAATAATTTGGTTTCCTAATTGGAAGCAAGTTGGATGAGCAGAAATAGACATCTTCCATCAGGCCCTGAATTCTTCCCCGAAGCCATGTTCGAGCATTGTCACCTGTGCCACCATTCTCGTACTCCACGTGGGAGGCAGTATCAGCTTGTCCACCTACAGGGTGGGGTTGGAGTCAGAGGAGGATAAAGGGCTCCGAGCCTTACAATGTGTACAAGCAAGCACTGATAATCGTATGAGGTGATGGACATGCTAATTACCCGAATTTCATCATTACAAAATGCACACGGATATGTAAACACCGAATTGCATCCTACCTATGTATGCAATTACTATCTGTTAACTAAAAACACAACACAACACAACACAACAAATGTGCAACAGGAAGTCTTGAGGCAAGGGGGGCTAGAGGAGGGGAGGGCAGAGCTGGTGTGCAGAACAGCATTTTTGGCTTTGTGCAACCACACAATGAAACTGAGATTTTTAGCTAAGCATTTAGCAGGCATGTTGGTGTGCACCTGTAATCTCAGCACTCATGAGGCTGAGGCAGGAGCATTGCAAGTTTGAAGCCAGCCTGGACTACATAGTAACATCAAGGCTGACCTAACCTACACAATGAGACCATGTCTAAAACTAACAAACAAAATATGGTGATTCACCACACATATATGGATGCTTCTGTTTGAAAAACACTTCAGTTCTGGGAAAGACACCTGCCTTGACAGCCCTTCTATCAGGGCTAATACAGCTATAATATGTCAGCCCTTCTACAGCTATAATATGTCAGGCCTATGGGCAAATATCCAGCTGGCTGCCACCCATCCCACATCTATTTGAGGCAGATGGAGAGCGAGTGTCCCTGGAGACCAGAACACACTAGAGTCCCCATTTGTCAGCACTGATGTCCCCATTCTCCAGATTGGTAAAACCGAGGCTTAGAGACTCAGTATCACATGGTGACAGGTTGCTAGAACCAAGGCCAGCAGTCATCTCTACGGCAGACTGAGGAGCCGCCTCTTGCTCTCAGCTTTTCCTGCCATTGGATCAGTTCTGACCAGATCCTCATCCTGCTATCCAGCCCCTGGTGCACGTCCTTCCTTCACTTGAGGCTCACGTTCAATTTCCTACTATTCCATTGCTGAATTCTCCCATCTCTGTTAGAAGGCAAACTCTTCCCAAATGTGGCCAGTATACCTGGGGAGATTCCAACAACATGTCCGACCTATTCATTCCTCAAATATTTGGGGATTCGATTACCCTGAGACCATTGCCCCTCTCGTATTTTCCTTTCTCCTCATTCAGATATCACCTCGCTCCCTCAGTTTCTGGGATGAGCCTAGAAATCTGTATGTTAATAAGCCCCTTACCTGATGGCTGAATAACTCAAGTTTCACAACTAGATGTGACTGTCAGCCTTGGTTCTGGCAACCCATCACCATGTAATACTGGGTCGCTGAGCCTCAGTTTTACTAATCTGGGAAATGAGGACATCAGTGCTGACAAATGGGTTCTCTAGTGTCAGGAAACTACTACCTCTCTTGTGCTTCAATTTCTCCAAGGTCAAATATCATCTTTTCTCCTCGGTTTGGGTTCTTGGGATTTGGGGAGGAGAAAACAACGCTCTGACTCATTTCTTCCACTACCAAGTTCTTCTTTCCTACTGTGTGGTCTCAGAGAAAACAGATGGAAGCAGGTTGTGAGTGGCCTTGAACCTACAGCCCAGAGACAGCCCTCCAGGGACTGAAAGGAGACTCATAGGTTAAAGTCGAATAAGGAAAAGCCACACTTCAGTTATAACTTCTTTGTGCCCTAAGGATCAGCAAAGCCAGCCCAAGGGCAAAAGCAGTTACACTGTGGGAAACTGGAAGACATTGAAGGACACGATTCAACTAGGTTGTTACTCAAGCTCCCATGGCTGGAGATATATGCCGCTTGATTTAGACTCATTTTTCTTATTTCAGTGCAAAATGACCAGACTACTATGGATGGGTCATTTTTAAACACTTTCAAATAGGTTGCTTTTTATTTCATATGCATTGATTTTATAAGAGAGAGATGGAAGCAGATTGAAACAGAGAGACAGAGGTTGAGAGTGGGACAAATGGTAAAAACAAAAATGGAAAAAAAATTATAGAAGAGTAAAGAGAAAGA
>RJWT010010856.1:0-23772 GCA_004365215.1 Cuniculus paca | reverse complement strand
ATGGAATGAACTATAATCACATTTTAGAATAATGTGCGAAGATTACAGTAGCTTATTACTTTGTAGCTTACCTCAGTGTGGGCAAAATGAGATCTAAATTTTTGTATAGGACGGCTCCAAGAACAAACACAGATGATTCATCTAATTCTGGAAAGAATACAATTGAAAATATTAGCAAAACTGCAAGAAAAAAGAATGTTAGTCTTCAAACCACAAGAGGATCCCTGTGCCTGTTGAGGCCAAGACGGAGCTAGGCAGTTAAGCGTTACCACCCATGCGTGGGTCATTGAACTGGCAGCCTGCACGCCAACATCAGCTGTAGAAGATACGGTTTTGGCGATATGACATCAAGAATTAACCTTTCTATCAGAATGTACAACATCTGATTCCAATGCTTTTTAAAGTTTAAATTCCCAAAGATAGGAAGACCCAATTTTTCTTATGCAACATTAAGTGTTAAGACCAAAATTCCCATTGTGAGAATTAAAACCACGGTGTCGCTTTTTTTTTTTTTTTTGTGACACCGGGGATTGAACTCACGACCTTGCGATTGCCGGGCAGGCGCTTAGACCGCTGAGCTAGATCCCCAGCCCTGTTTTTGAGACAGGGTCTCACTATGCTGTTTAGGCTGGCCTTGAGCTCACTTTGTAGCCCAGGCTGGTCTCGAACTCACAACGATCCACCTGTCTCAGCCTCCAGAGTGCTGGGATTACAGGCGTGAGCCACCACGCCCGGCTCACAGTGTCGCTTTTGAAAATAGCCATTATTTTGCAGGTTACTTAAAATGTTCTTAAAACTGAATTTTTAAAATGTGTTTCTAAACACTAAAAGAATATCTTTAAATCGAAGCAAGTTTAAATAAAGTTAACTTTGCCTTGAAAACACAATCTATTCAACATCTGAAGTTAAACTATTAGGCTACATGTATACGCTGAGATGAAAGCATCAGTTATTGAAACTCGACCATGTCAAGTTCATATCACTGAATTTGAAATCCTTGTATTTCCTTCCCACTTTAATAGATCCTTTACTTCAGTAAATCCAGAGTTGTGGTAACCCAATGTAAATTGTCTGTATTTACAAAATCAATTTAGACTCATGACTGCAAATTGCTTTGAAACTGTATAATGTATGAAGATCTATACCTCGAGTTTCATTAAATGACCTCATTAGAAATGTTTTTGTGCTTTGAAATAACAAAGCTCACACTATGTCACACACTTACCTTTTGATGATACAGGAGTGAAGATACTTTTTGGAATAACTACCCTATCTTCTGAATTCCGTGCCCAGTCCACCATTCCCTTCCGCCCTTTCATTGGAAAGTTGATGTCTGTGAGAACAGAGGCTGCAGGAAGCTTCTGAATGCTCGCCACTGGTAAGAAGAAAGATCACAATGTCAACCAGATTTGCCTCATTTTCCAGTGTCATCAGTACTGATCACTTCTTCTTGAAGTTTTCCCTTAACAAGTACGTAGCGACCTTCCTTGTCTCTTTTGATCAGTTTGGCTTCAAGTTTACATTGTCTGCACATAGAATAGCTAGCCCTGCTTTTTTTCTGGGTTCCTGTGGCATGGAGAATTGTGTTCCATCCTTTGACTTTTAGTCTATGAATTTCTTTTTGGGTTAAATGTGTTTCTTGAATGCAGTATACTGTTGCATCTTGCTTCTTGATCCATTCTGCTAGTCTGTTTCTTTTTTTTATACTGGGGATCAAACTCATGACCTTGAGCTTGGTAGGCAGGCACTTGTGCCACTGAGCTAAATGCCTAGCCTAGTCTGTTTCTTTTGATTGGTAAGTTGAGAACATTTACAATGATGTTATAACTGACATGTACTGGCTTATCTTTTTCGTGTTATTTTCCTGCTGTTTCCCTGTCCTTGTCCTCTGTTTAATTGCTTGTCTTTCTTGTTGGCTTCTTTCTATTGGTGCAAATGTCACCAACACAGTGAAAGGACAACCCCCAGAGTGGGAAGCAATTATAGCTAGTTGACCTTCAGACAAATGACTTACATCTAGAACATACAAAGAATTGAAAAAAATCATGATACCCCAAATTCAAAGACTGTTATGGTTGATACAGTGTGTCAACTTAAGAAGTCTAGAAATTTACCGAAGAGACTCAGCAGGGAGCCAGGGTCCTTACTTTGTAAATGTCCTGAGTCTATGCAAGAGGAGACCATGGAGATGGTGTCAGTGCTACACCAGCCCTGGAGTGGGGGGTGCCTGTGTGTAATATAAGGAAAACAGGCTTGCTTTCCCACCCCCTTTTTGCTCTTGCTGGTTTTGCTGGCTGCTGCCTTGAAATGTTACCCATATGCCGTGCCCTCTGCCTTGAAGCCAGCTCATTATGGACTGAAAGCTCCACAAACTGTAAGCTAAATAAACCTTTCCCGCCTTAACTTTGGGTATCAGGTATTTTGTCCCAGCAACAACAGAAAAGTAACCAAGACAAACACCCAATTCAAAAATGGGCATCTCAGATGAACACATACTTCTAAGATGAAGAAATACAAAAGACAAATAAATACATAAAAAAAATGTTCAACATCATTGGTCATTCAAGAGATGAAAATTAAAACAACCCTGAGATTCCATCTCACTTCAGAACAATGGCTATCATTAAGAAATCAGCCAATAACATGTGTTAGAGGGGCTGTGGGGAAAAAGGAACCTTCTCTACTGCTAGTGGGAATACTGACTGGTACAACCACTGTGGAAATCAGTATGGAGAGTCCTTAAAAAACTAGGACTAGGGGTCCCATTTGATCTAGCTATTCCCTTTCTGGGTATCTTCCCAGAAGAATTAAAAATATCATGCCACAGCAACATGTGTGCACCCATGTTTATAGCAGTACAATTTGGAATAGCTAAATTTTAGAAACAACCTAAATGCCTATCAGTTGAGGAATAGATAAAAAAAAGATGTGTTTTTTTATATATAATGGAATACTACTCAGCCATAAAGAAAGATAAACTCGACATTTTTATAGGTAAGTAGATGCAAGTCAAGACAATACTCATAAGTGAAATCAGGCCCTTATGTGTAAACAT
The DNA here is from genome assembly GCA_004365215.1 of Cuniculus paca. Classification (NCBI taxonomy): domain Eukaryota; kingdom Metazoa; phylum Chordata; class Mammalia; order Rodentia; family Cuniculidae; genus Cuniculus; species Cuniculus paca. Next base: position 20,717 of record RJWT010010856.1, on the reverse strand, counting down.
CATATTATCTCACTACTGTGAGAAACCAAATGAATAAATAGGATCCAAAATGTACAATAGCTCTTGGGAATAGGAAAGGAACTTCAAAAGAAAAGAGAAATTGTGATGGCAGAAAGGGGAAAGGAAGGAAGGGAAAAAGAAAAAAAAATATATATATATACATAAGATAAGATAGTTATGCAATTAGTTTCTCTTAGTTCACTGAAAAGAAAGGTTTGTGCTAATATTGTCTGGACAATATTTCATGTCTATATCTTGTAGTCTGAAAAACCCTGAAGATAACAATATGCAATGTATTAATTATTGTTACTCTCCTACTAGACTGTTTGAAACTGTTTTATTGATATTTTTATTTTCTTCTCTTTAAAATAAAAATATTCTGATCAATTTCAAGTGTGTATTATATTAAAATAAAATTTAATTGTAAAATTTTATTTATTTGTTTAACAAAATAAACATTCCTTATTATTAGGCAGTAGTTTTCATGAAGGTTCACTTTTTGATCTGGGTTTTCTTTTTTTTTCTTTCAGCAGGAGTCATGTGAAGATGGTCAGCTGTGGAGCGAAGGTTCAGAGAGAACTAACTGCTAACCTCTTAGAGTTTGTTTTTGGTTGGCTTCTATTCCAACTTTTAGAAGCTCTTACTGTACTACTGGTTAAATAGTTTGATTAATATACTTGACTGTTAGACTGAAAGTTGCATTTTAATCTGAACTTTTTGTCTTAAAACAATGTTTTGTATCTATTATGATCAGAACTGGTTTGCTATGGACTAGGTGAGGTCCCATTGAGACATAGATAAAAAAGCCGTGTTACTCTGGGAGGACTATTCAGAACTGTCAGAATCTGAATAGTACAGCACCAATCATTCCACAACCACAAAGACAAAATACAATGAAATTTGTCAAGTCGATTAATAATAACATAAACTTAAAATTTTTCCTAAAATTGAAAATAAAAAATATCTATGTGTTAATGGAAAATGGTGCCTTTAAGAGTCATTACTATTTTAATATATAGTGAAAGAAATTATACATTTTATGTTTGACTATAATTTTGTTATATGTAATAGTTATATATACATTTGTGTCATATATACATATAAGCAAATGAATTATTAAGATTTAAAATACTAAGCCGGGTGTGGTGGCTCACGCCTGTAATCCCAGCACTCGGGAGGCTGAGACAGGCGGATCGTTGTGAGTTCGAGACCAGCCTGGGCTACAAAGTGAGCTCAAGGCCAGCCTGAACGGCATAGAGACCCTGTCTCAAAAACAGGGCTGGGGATCTAGTTCAGCAGTCTAAGCACCTGCCCGGCAAGTGCAAGGTCGTGAGTTCAATCCCCGGTGCTGCAAAAAAAAAAACCAAAAAGATTTAAAATACTAAATACTTAAGCATTTACAGTGTATAATACATTATCAATGAAGAAGTGTAACTGTGAAATTTTACATGTGCCTGTGCTTATTGTACATCAACATCTCCAGTGTCCCCTGGGAGATTTAAGTGGAAAGATGATAGGGAAAATCAGAGACGATATCATAATAGGAAAAAAGTAAAAAATCATTAGGTGCTTCATAAGTGGATTTCATTCTTAAGGAACTTGTAATTTAAATCAAGAGAAGAATAAATTAAAACTTTAACAATATTAGTTGCATAAATATATTACTGCACCACTGGCTTAGTTTCAAATTAAATTGGTAATGAATTATTGCATCACACTAGTGAAACTATACTTTAGGAAAGCTCTTTTAGGCTATTATACACATCTATTATCAGCACAGGAGAGTATTTCATTTGGTCAGTAAAATGACGTATTAAGTTTAAAAAAGTCTTTTCTAACTACTTTGAAGGGAACAAGGTAGTGGGTAACACATAGATTATTTATGGATGACAGAAGGATTTTAGTTTCTTTAATTTTTAAAACAAGGTAGTTGCCCATCAGTGGCCCTGCTCCAAGGTACAAAGTCTGCAAACCCTGCACTGCATGCAGAGAGACAGAGCCGCAAGTTGGCAGCACATTGTCCCTTGAGTCCCTTGAACTTATTCAAAGTGCACAGCCAAGTCCACTGATTTCCTGTTCCTCTGACTCTAACTTCCATTGTCTCGTGATTCAGAGAAAGTTTATTTCACTGCTTTGCTCCAAAATCTGATGAGAATGAAAGGAAGCTTTTCTTTCACACATTTAGTTGCTCTTACAAAGGAAAACAAAAGAGTCAAATGGTTGGTCTCAGAGGTCTAGTAATTTCCCTCTTTCCATATGTTGAATAGAAAACAGAACACAAATACAAAGAAATTTGAAAGTGGAAGAGATCCAGCATGCATTACTGTGCATGGTAAATGGTGATTTAATACCACATTAATAAATCTGTAAGTTGATATATTGATATAGGCATGTAGCTTACTTCATGAAATACATACAATGTTCTCTAAGTCCAAGAGGTACCTTAACTATTAAATTATGGCTACATGGATTACGCTGTACTTTTAGAAATAATAGAGATTAAAGGAATATAAAAATTGCTTAGGATTTGTACAATATTTTAAACTGCACATTTTTCAGAATGAGAACTGCACAAAACCAAAGAAATTATTCATTGATTAGATAAGGAATGTAGTTCTTTTATACATATATGTTTATATATCTATGTATATCTATATATATGTATATATATGTTAATGCCACATGGTTTGAAATTTTTATTTAGATGATAATGAAAATGGGAAAACATGTCTCTGAGAAATGTTATTTCATTTTTAAATCTATTTTAATGGACTAATCAAAATTGTACATATTTATCATATGCAACATGTTATTCTCAGTATGTACCAATTATAAATAGGCAATTGAGCTAATTAGTGTATGCACTATCTCAGACACTTCATTTTGTAGTGCAAATACTTAAACATCTACTCTCTTAGCAATGTAGCTCATAAAGATTATACTTTTAATAAAAGCATTATAAAATGAGAAAAGACTTAAAGACTCCTAGAATTCAAATAATAATTCTCAAATTATCAGTAAATACATTTTTAAAAAATATGAATAATTTACAACTGTATGTATTTACCTTAAACCTACTTAGGCAGATGGCTAAGATGACATTTTGGTTCTTCATGATCCCAGAAAGATTAATGAGAAAACCTAAGTCTATATAGCAAAGTAATTTACAGATTTTAATAATTTACTTCCATTTCCTCCCTTTCACCAGTTGCCCCTTGACCACATGCTTGGACCAATCCAATTTTGGATCCCTTCCTTTCTTCACTGAGTTTAATAGTTCAAAGCCCTAGGTGTCTTTAGACTCCATTACGGTCTTTAAAGAAATGGGAAGCCAACATGTTAAGTGAATTCTAAGGAAGTATGGTTAAAAACAACACCTTAAACTACTTCCAGGTAAAAATATGCACAGTGCCCAGACAAAGGACACCAATGCAAAGCCCCAGTACACAGCTACCTCAATTGCTGAATAGAATACAGTCACTGTGTGTGTTTAGATGACGAAGCAACTTTCCTCAAAAATTGGGAAAAAAATGCCTTTCTTTTAGAAAATTACAGTGCTTAGAAGAAACCCGAAAGGACGCACTGTTGCTGAATAAAGGGGCACATCTTGAATGTGCCAAGCATTATTCTAAATTCACTGTGTCATGTTTTCATTACAACACTAGATTTGATTTCTCATGCAATGAAAATACATGATGCACTCCTATAAACACTAGAGTAGAACCAGCTTAACTTCCACTTTGAAATTTCAATACTTCCATTTTGAATTTGGGTTTGCAGTACACAATTTCTTTGAAAGCATGATGTTTTTTTACTCTTCTCCTTTTAAAATTTTTATTTACTATTTCATTTTATTTTACGATGGAGTTTCTTTGGCCACAAGCTTTTAACCCTCCTGCTTCAGCCTCCTGAGTAGCTGGGATTATAGTATGTGCCAGAACACCTGCTCAACATCCTATCTTTTATTAGCTCAAAGAGTTCAGGTTTAGTATAGATATATATATTTTTTTTCATTAAAAAAGCACAAGAGAAATTTTGCAGATGGCTCTAAAAGCCCATGAGTCTTTTTTATTACTAACCACAGATCTTGCTCTTGGGTCATCATGGCAAGACAGTGCTTTGAAACTTCTTTAGGGAAACCATTTTTACCTTTTGCCCTTATCGAGGTCCTACAAGATAACTCTGTATTATTCACCACGGTACTGTGAGTGCTCAGTATGTAAACTGAAGTGAATTAATGTGAAACATCAACTGACTTATGATCAGAAATGGAAGACATGTGGAAGTATTATGGGCAACTGAGTTAGATAGAAATATTATAAGCAGTCAGACAGGGCTAGGTCCTTGAAGGAGCCAGTGTGAAAGGAGCCACTGTGGTGGAGGCAGACACCTCTCGCTGTGGGCCAGGCCTCAAGACAAAAGATCAAGCAAATATATCCACATCCTAAGGATTGATATTCTAAATAGTTCTCTATCACCCTGAGGAAACCAGGAGCCACCATTCCAGCCCCCTATAGGAAGAGTCACTGCTCTTTAAGCATCCCATTTGCTAAGTGACTCGCTTCCCCATTTGTTCCTGATTTAATCAATTTTACGTGGGTAATTAATCTTATTGGTTGGCCATAGTTCTATCCTACCTCAAGCCACCTTGCGAGTTCCCATTCTGGACCCATCTCACCTTGCGCTTTTGCTCTATAAAAGTCCCTAGAAAAGACAAAGTCTTTGGCAACCCATTTGGGACCCCTTCTGTCTCTCTCCTGGACAGAAGCTTTCTTTCTCTCAGCAAATGTATTCTGCTCTTAGAACCTCCATTGTTCCTAAAATTCATTCTTCAATTTTAAGAACATGAGCTCGTACTGGACATCTAGTAGCTTGGGAGTCTCAGTCCCCTACATCAGAAGGAAGACCCGAGGGCAAAGACCAAGCAAAATGGACAAAGGACAGCCAATAACAGTCTATCAGAGGTATGCCCATTGCACTCTAGACCTCAGCCCCAGATGCAGACCTTAAGTTTCTACGATAACCATAGCCCTGGTTTCACTGGACAATCCTAGATTACTCCTGCTGTTTTATGTAATCATCAATGGATGTTCAAAGTCTTAATTTGAAAGATATTGTTCATTTTATAGTGAACAAATAATCTCATTTCTGTGCCTCAATGTCTTCTTCTGTAATACAGGAATAATACGAAGAGCTACCTCACTGAAGAACTGAGAGACTGTCAAAGCTACAAACGGAACACTTAGATCTGTGCTGGGGACACAAGTGGCCCCAAATAGTGGCAATTACAATTGGAAGAGATTTCCCCATAATTGCGTCAAAAGGAACTATTCCTGTATTGAGTTCTGTAATATGAAAAAGACACTTTTTCGGCCAACTTTATTTTTTGGTAGTCATTTGCTTACCATAGACAAAAGATCATTCATTCAAAACTTTTTGTTGAAAAAGAAAAAAAAAACTTTTTGTTGACTATATGAAGTATCATCAAACACACTGTGAATATCTACTTTTTTAAAAAAAACTGCTACAGCAAGAGACACATTGCCATCAATTCCCTTCAAAATTCTCCCTTTTGCTTCAAACACACTGACTCTGTCATTGTTGCCATTTTCTGAAGCAGTTCTCAATGTCCCTTTTGGTGAATGCCTTTAGTTGCACTGTCACGGCTGCTGTATACCTGGATTGATTCAAAATATTTACCCTTCATGGACATTCTGACTTTGGGTAAGAGCCAGTCACAAGGCGCCAGATTTTGGGTAAATGAGGTGGATGAGGAGATGCCATCATGTTTTCATTCTCCTGTCTTTCCTTTGGGTTACAAAGACATTCACAAAAGAGGATGTCCAGAACTGCTTCAGAAAGTGGCAAAAGCAAGGGGATAAGTGTGTTTGGAGGGAAAATATTCTGAGGGAGAATCATGGCAATATGTCTTTTACTGTAATAAATTTAAACAAATTAACCATTCATTTTTCCAACCTTGAATTCATATAACCAAAGGGAGAAACTGTGCTTGAATAAATAGATTTCATCCTTTAGTACTTAAATATACCACCTTGAGAGATGAGGAAGGGTTTAATTTTCACTCAGTCTTGTTTCTCTTTCCTTTATTTTGTCTTTCTTTTTAACAATGTTTTTTCCACATAGGTTCTGCCAGAGGGAAGGGTTTGCCTTCTCTGGTTATCTGAGTACCCAAGGTCAGCGAGGTTAAAAATATATTGCTTCCATAGAGTAAGAGATTCACTGCCATGTGAATGATAAATTCCCTGTTTCCATTGCAGCCAAGATCTGCAAAGAGCATTTCAGAAATGCTGCTTTTAAGCATCGCCCTAAGTGCTTAATGCAGCAACTGGCATTTTGAAGCACTTGGTGTAAACATTTCACAGAGGGAACAGGAAGGCAAGGGCATCTCAGGATCTTAAAGAAACTGTAAGGAATGCACAAGTTGTTTTAAGGCTACTTTCAAGCTGGTTATTTCCATTGTTTTCACATACGGAAGCTTTGGATATATTTGAAGCTTGCATCATTTTTGTTTTATTTTAAAAACAAAAGGAAACAAAAGAAATGATAAAGAATTTCAAAAAAATAGGAAATCAACACTAGTTAATATATTGCATATTGTTATCCTAGAAGTAGTTGTTTAGGTTACAGGATACAATAGAAACAGTAAATCTACTGGAAGACAAGATAGGTAGAAATCTTGAAGGCACAGGGGTAGGCAGACAGTTCATGAGCAAACCGCACAAGAAGTAATTCAAAGAATCAACAATTGGGATCTCATCTTATTAGAAAGTTTTTGTACTTCAAAAGAAATCACTAACAGAGTGAAGAGAAAACCCACAGAATGGGGGAAAAATTTAGTCAACAGTCCCTCAGATAAAGGAGTTTATATCATTTTTTATGTTGATTTAGAAGGAACAACTAACAAACTAGGTCTTGACTCATCAGTATTAGAAAACTGCCCCGGCTCTCAAAATGGAATTGTTTGTGGAAAGCAGCACTCAACATTGCTAAATATTCACCTGCATGATTTTGAAACCCTGTAAGAAGAGAAAAATACAGGATAAGGAGAAAGACAGGTTGGTTTAAGGTGTTAGAATGTAGCTACAGTATTGTTTAGTGTATTTATGCAAACACGTAGGGACTGATCTCATGTAGTGTGACCCCTTGGAATTTAGCAGTTTAAAAACCATGATTTTAATAGTCAAATAGCAATGCTGAATACCAGCAAAACAGTGAGCGGGGAAAGTAGTTGGGCTTTTGGGAAAGAAGAGTGGACTAGCAGACATTTACTGAGCGCCTCCTGAGAACCTGATGCTTCTCATTCATTTCTTAAATCATTCAGCAAGCATTCATCCAATGCCTCCTTTAAGCTGGGCACTGTTCTTAGCACAGCATGTGGGCAGGTGCCTTCCACATGATATCTAATGTAATATTCAGAGCAACCTTATGAGGTATAGACATTATCAATATTTTCATGCTGTCATCAGGATCCTATTTAACACAGGAAGAATTGAACTCAGTTTAAATTACTTCTCCAAGGTGGTAAGTGATTCAAAGCCTAGTTTGCCTATTCAAAAGTCTATGATTTTTGCACTGTGTGTTGCAGTGTGATTTTATCTAACAAATTAACAGTAAACTGCCTGTGCGTCACTGTGATACTGTCTACTAAGCATAAGAGACAAACACAGTAACTCAGTCAGAGGAAATAGAACTCTCACATGCCTATCAGGAGGTCCAACCTAGATTCCACTGAAGAATGGTGGTTATCAAAAGGGGAAATAGACATGAACTTTAATTTGCCTAGTACAATCTTTATGTGGTAACAGCTCCCTGAAAAATCAAGCTTTAGGATGATACAAATGCAGTCTATAGGACCCATTCTGATATCTTTACAAATAGAGTTTTAGTTTGGTTTTTTCTCTCTGCTTCCATCTCCCTCCCTGTCTTCTTTCGCAAAAGATGAGTTGGAATGTCGAGGGAGGTGGAGAGATAAGAGGCTTGCTGCAGCGTGACACTTCAGATATTTACTACCTGGGCCTTTACCCAAAAAGTACCCATCTTTTTGTTAAAGAAACCATTGTTGGGCTGCGGATTTAGCCCAGCGGTTCAAGCACTTGCCTGGTAAGCACAAGGTTGTGAGTTTGATCCCTGGTACCAAAAAAAGAAAAAAAAAAGAAACTATTGGTGAAATGTGACCATTTTTCTTTAAAGAGCAACCTAACCTAACCTAAAGCATTGTACTGTTTCCACCTATTGTGTTATCTATTGAATATTCTTTCTGATTGCCTTATTCTTTCCATGTTACACATAATCTGGGAAAATTTAAGCCAATTACATCAATTTTCCTTCAACTTTTCAAACATGGTACATTTTGTGATCTTTTAGGAACAGACACATAAAAATCACAATTCTTACGCAAGTGGTTCACAATTTCGATCCCAACATGAACATAAAACCAAATGTGAGATGTGAAGTCATTCTGCGGTGTGCATCTCGATAATAAAAACAAATCCACGTGGAAAACACCTTAGGAAATAAATTCCCCTTTCCTTAACCACTGGAATTAAAAACAGAAATCCCACAAAGGAAGGCACATTAGATGATAACTAATCAAATATTGAACAAGAAGGGCTTTGGTTTGCGCATCATTCATTTTTCTTTTCCATGTCTGTGAGAAGGGTGCGCAGATGGGTGATACCATGTTGGCATTAAAGCATCAGGAATTGACAAACGTTAGACACCAGTGTGAACAGGAAACAAGAACGGAAGGCAAGAATACAAAGTCATCCCTGAGGAGCACCTGTGATAGAGAGCACAGCATCTTGATGAAAGGATAGACAACCCACAGGATCAAAGCGTTCACTTGCAAACTAATCCTCTGTTGCACCTCAGACTGTTCTGAGAACTGTCTGACCACTGAGGATTTAGTAAATAAACAGGAGACACGAAGAGTATGCCCTTCAAGCGTCCACACTCTAGTGGGGAATACACACCATTGGTCAGTTGGCAAGACATTTCAAAGAATTCTAGGCTGCAGAAGGGACCTTTGTGAAAGAAATGGCTGATATGCATGGCAGAGGTCCAAGGAAGGTCTTTATAGCTGTGAGCTGGTGTTAGGCAGGAGTATGGGAGTAAAGAAGAGGGAACTGCCTGCGGAGACCCAGAAACTGGGAACCCCAAAAATGTTGCAGGAATATACAAAGAGTGATGGGAACAGGAAGGATATCCTGAGTAGGGGAATGAACTGGTATAGGCAAGACTCCGATGTTTTGAAGAAATAATAACGTATAGCTACAGGGCAGAGTTTAGGTATGGCCAAAGGTTGAAATGCTGTTGTATGGTGAGAGATCTGAATTTGGAGAAGGATCAAGTTCAGAACACAGAAATATACGTTGGATCTCTTTTTATTAGACATTATGGTGGATAATGTGGACATGGGTAAGTTTTCCCAGAGAGAGAATTCAATGTCCTTATTGGTTTATTCAACAAGTATCAGTTGAGCCCTATTACATGCCCAGGACAGTTGAGGCACTAGAAATACATCTGGGAACCAAACAGTTAAAGTCACTGCCAACTACAAGATTGTCATAGAATTTGGAGAGCAAGAGAGCCAAGGAACAGCCGAACAAAACTAGGTAGCATGTCGGTCATGATGGACGATATGAGAGAGAATAACGGGTTCAAGCTGGGAAACTATCCTGAAGGAAAAGCTTTGTACATTAGCAGACACATGAAAGAACTGAGATGGGCAGCTATCAGATATTGAGGGGTGGCAGAAAAGAGCTGGGAAATATCGGGAAATTTTCGCTTTCAGAGAGAAAAGATAAATGAACAGGGGAAGATACCCCAAAAAATATATATATGGCAGGGAGAGGGGAAGAGGGAGAAGGAGAAAAGATTCAAAAACAAAAGACCTAATGAGAAGATAGTTTGATAAGGAGTAATTTTTCCTTTGAGAGGTCTGTCCTACCCACCCCTAAAGATAGCCAACCCCCTGCGCCCTGTTACACCATCTTACATAGGCTTTTGCAGTTTAACATGGGCTTGCTCATTGTCTACCTCCCACATTAGATTTTAAACTCCAAAAAGAGTAGCATGTTCCCTTCTTAGTTCTGTTTGCTAGGATCTTAGCACAGAATGGGTTTGATACAGGAACTATTCCCTCCCTTTAAGTAAGTTTGCACAGGGCTCAGTAGGTGGCAAAGGGGTGGTTGATATGCAGGGTGGATCTTGAAGTCAAACAAGTCTACTTTTCAATGTACTTTTTGAACTTTGATATTTAATTGCTCTTCAATTTGACCATTCCTAAAAATCAATAGCATTTCATGAGGTTTAAGCCAGGAACAATTAGCTCATGTCTTACACAAAGTAAGACACAGTATGTGGCAATTTCCTTTTATCCTTTCACATTAACTTTCTCTAAGTCTTGTAAAGTACGGGGAAGACTCAAAGTTTAGAGAGGCAGTCATTACATTTAAAGAGATCACGATTTAGTGCGAGGTATATTTCTCAGACATACACATGCTCTAAGATCAAATCGAGGGTTCTATTTCATTATAGTAGATCACATGTAATTATACATGTTTAAAATTAATTTTATTGGTATATTTTTGATGATCACATTCACCATAGGGAATCTGTACCTGTACATACTATATCTTCATTCTTTTTCCCCCCATGTCCATCCCCATCAATCCTTCTTCCCCTCTCCATTTACAAAACTGTATTTCTACTGTTTCCTTCTATTCTTTGTTTGTTTTTATACCTAGTCCCTTCTTTCCTGCCCCCATCCTCTTTCTTATTTCCCTTCCCCTTTGAACATTTTCTTCCTTCCTCATATGTATCCTTTGTTTTGGTCCTTATTTACCCTTTGTGTTTTTCACACAAGAGAAACGATGTGTTATTTAAACATGTGTGACTGATTTATTTCACTTAAATTTATGTCCTCAAAGCTGGGGATATAGCTCAGTGGTACAAGTACCTGCCTGGCAAGCATGAGGCTGTGAGTTCAATCCCTGGTACAAAAAAAAAAAAAAAAAAAGTTCTCGAGATGCACCCATTTAACTAAAAATGCTCCAAGTTCATGCTTCATTATGGCAAAGTAGTGCTCCATTGCATATAAAACACACAATTTTCTTTACCCATTCATCCATTAATGGGCATTTGAGCTGTTTCCAAGATTTAGTTACTACAAACTATGCTGCTATGAACATGGGTGAGCATATATGGCTGTAGTATGATGCTTTAACTCTTTTAACTCTCCTAACATACTTAGGAAGGGAATAGCTGGGTCAAATAGAACCTCTAGTTTTAGTTTTTTGAGGAATCGCCATTCTGATTTCCATAAATTATACAGCTTTTCAGGCTTGTCACTGCTGAGTTCTCAGTTCAGTTTAACTTTTGTTAGAAAGTATCATTCTTCTTTAATGTGGCTTTGAAAAAACTTAACTCTCCCCTGGCTCAAGGTGCAAATTATAGTATTATTTAAAATAACTGCATTTCTGGTTCAAATACTATTAAATATTTTACAAATTGCACATGCAAACACACATTGACACTTTTCATATATATCACTGACCAAGACAGAAGACCAAATTAAAGGAAACACATTAAATGAGCATTATTAGAAATGATTTACATGTAAAATCTCCATATGGGAATTTTAAGTAGATTACAAAAATGAAAAAATAGTTTTGACTGTTCAAGAAACTTTAATTAAGGACTAGCATATAGTAATGCTACAGAAATCTCTGTAACTAGAAAGATAATTGATAAAATTCTGCAGACCACAGCTGAGATATTATCAAATTAAATTTGAAAGTTTTCTCCTTATGCAACACCCAAGAAAGCTGGGGGTGAGAAATGACAAATAAATACACAGGAGAGGAGTAGCTTCTTAAGATAGCAAGTACCATTGGATGTCTGTGGGCTTTTATTGTCATTGCACAAGCTAACTGTGTCACACCCTCCTTTTACAACAAGCACACACTTGGCTTTCTAGATTAGCATATTATCTGCTCAGAAGCCCAGGATCTTGATCATTTCTGTGAAATACACAATAAGCATGATATTCAGATTTTCTATTAATATAGGGTGCTGTATACATTTTGGTAATTTTCAGAAGTTCCATATAGAGGTAGACAGTGGCCAGAGGTGGCCACGTGTCTTCACCAAAGTCACACATGCAGGCAGAAGCAGAGCTCATATCTGGTCCTGGGATTGCCTATTACCACAGAGGGCCTGAAGGTTCACATACTAAATGTATGTAGTCTTTAATCTTGACAGTAACTCCACAGAGAAGATATCATCTTTAGAAAGGAACAAATAGCAATATAGAGGTGAACTAACTTACATGGGGCAATTAGTCATGGCACTGCCCAGATTTTCAATGCATATGTCTGGCTCCAAAATCATGTATTTAAATAAGAAACAAAGCAGACTCCCTCATGGCATGAACAATGCAAAGCACCAGGTTTTAATCTGAGTCAGATTTTTCAGTTTTCAAATTAGGACCTATTTATCGGGAATTCAGTGAAAGAAGCAATGGAGGAGAAGAATAAATGAGCACGGAAATCTCAGTGGAACCAAATAAAATAAGATTTGTGAAAGGGAGACAGTGAAAATAGAAAAAAAAAAGAGAAAAAAAGAAAAAAAACCTGTAAAAGTGAGCCAATGCCTCTTTTCACTGGTTATTGTTAAGAGAGGCAGACCACTATTGCCATAGAGATAAGCAATTATCGCCATAGAAACAGTTGAAACAGGATAATTTTTCCTGTTCACACAAACTCACAGTGACACCCTTCTAATTCAGTAGAAGAGCAGAATCAGAAAGAACATAGACAGTATGCCAATTTTACTAATTCTGCATGTTTACTGTACTGCATAAAATAGTAGAGACCTGAAGTGATATTCTGTAAAATTCAAATTTTTGTTTCAGTAGGTTTTAGAATTTATCTGTTTATCCCTTTAAGGGAGCATCTATCAGATTCCGAAGGAATTTATCACAAACAAAAGAATAAAGTCACCCTGGGAAGAGCTATAATTTTAGTACCTTTCAGATACAAAGTCTCCAGGGAAATAGAAAGCTACTTTGCTTCCCAGAGAGTTCTTCTGCTCAATCTCGTCTCCTAAAGCCTTTCCCTAAAGTCCCTGCCAAATCCACTAGACTGAGGTAAAGCACCAACTTGCAAAGTTCTGCTTCATAGCTGCCCTAAGGTGCAGATGTCATCAATAATTTCATTATAGAAATTCAAGTCCTTCACGAAAAACACAGAGAACTCAAGTGCAAAGTGTTTATGGCTAGGTCTATGTGTCAACATATTAGAATGTCAGTAATTTCAGCCTGTCCTCTTACTGGAAACCACGGTTTTCTATCTAAAGACAGCTTTCCCAATGCACGTCCAACACACCAGGATGCACTGTGAACACAGGCAGCTCCAACAGCACCATCTCTGTTATACACAATGCTAGCTGCAAGCCAGTCACTCTTTCTCACTGGCACACATAACTACAGTAGATGTCAACTTTTCTGCTGCTTCTCCTGTTAGCATTCTAAAAGCTGTTGCACATCTTATATGTCACGGGTTTCCAAATGAGTTTTGTGTGATTTCCTTAGGTTTCTTTAGAATGTGAGCTTCTGAGTAAATACAAAAATCAAAAACTTGTGGGATTTAGAGGCACAGATTTGTTACTGTATCTAAGCATTCTCCACTAGACAATTACTCAAGGGATGGAGAATGAATGAATGAACAATAAAGAAGTTCACAATATTTTCATTGGCTAAGATATATTGTAAAATATGTAATTAGTCATAAAAACAATGTTAAACGTGTAATAAAGTAGTTGCAAGGGCTGGGGATGTAGCTCAGCGGCCTAAGCGCCTGCCTGGCAAGCGCAAGGTCATGAGTTCAATCCCCGGTGCCGCAAAAATAAAATAAAATAAAATAAAAAAATAAAGTAGTTGCAAATGAAGATTATTACTACACAAGAAAACAAACGGTCAAGAGTTACTTGTATTTATAGAAATACAAAACCCAGAGGAAGATTTCTCTAGAGTCCCATTGGAAACAAAACAAAACAAAACAAACAAACAAAACAAAAAAAGTCACTGAATTTTGCTGTATAACAAAGTAGGTTAGAGCGTGGTTGGTTGAGTAAGATAATGAAACAAATCTTTAACTTTCAATTACTGAGACACAAAGAGGAAAAAAATGCATCTCCTCTGAATGGGAAGCACTGATGTAGGATGAATTACGTGGGAGTGCTTATCACCCATGCAGCAAGGTTGTTAGGATGAAATAGTACCCTGAATATATGCAAAAGCATTCCCTGGGGGAAATAAGGATATAAGAGATGATTTATCCAAAGTTTTCTTAGAAATCCTGAGGAATAAGGAGAAAAAGAAAGCATTTTTCTAACTATTATGCTCAAATGCCAATTTTGAAAAGAGCTGGTTATAAAAACGGTCCCTATTTGGCATTCATATGGCAGTGAGGGCGGAATCCCAGCTTGACTGGGGATCAGGGATTGGTGTGGCACTAGGTCACACAGGCGTGCACCTGGGACCTAAGCCTGGTCCTCAACACTTCTCTCTGGCACCGTCCCCCTGCTCGTTTCCCAGCAGCTGTGAATTAAGCAGGGTGGCCACACACCCTCTGGCCACAAGGTCCTGCATTAGAGCCAGCTGAAGGTGGACTAAGACTGAGCACACTAAACCTTTCCTCTTTTTAGTTGTGTTTTTGTGCTTTGGTGACAAGAAAGCTCGGTAATATACAACACATACACTCTAGTCTTTATGGTTTTCTGTTTCTATTTTTAAGGTGTTGGTCCTTCTATGTTGCCCAGGCTGATCTTGAACTCCTGATCTCAAGCTACTCTCTTGCTTCAGCTTCCCAAGTGCATGGTATACATCACACCCGGCTCCAATTCTCTTCTTTAAAAACAATAAACCAGGCTAGGGTAAGGGAGCAAAAACTATCTAATGCAGACCTGGAGACTGTATGAGAAGTCACAGCAGGGCAACAATGACAATTAAAGCTAGCAGTTGGCAGAATATAAGAGTAAGTTAGGAAAACTTTAGGACACTTAGTTTATTCAAAACAAGAAAGAATGAATATTAAATGTGTTTTAGAGTGTTTTTCAGGACAAAAGAAGCATTATCTAACTACTAAACTATCCTTGAGTAAGGCTGTATAAACAGATTCAATCAACATAGAAGTCTTGCATAACTGTTTTCACCTCAGTTAACCTCCAGAACAATGCAATCCTGCTGATAACTGGAAACACCCTAACATGGTCAGTGTTTTCTACCCACTGCAGAGATAAAGATGTTTTTAAAGGCTTTTGCAGCTCAGTTAATATTTTGTTATTTTTACTAAGTTTTTAGCTTAAAAAACAGAACACGATTTTAAAAAGCAGAATGGAGCTGACTAGTTCATTGATGGACATGGTGGTGTTCTTCAACTCTTGAGGCACCATGATTTTACAAGTAGAAGACAAAACACAAGAATAGTAGGGAAAATATGGTGTGTTTCATTTGCTAAGTGGCAGCTGAATCAGAGTGATAGCTTCACAAAACAATTTTAATGAATAACTGTATTCTGGCTCTTGATAAAGGATTCAGATGGTGGCATGATGACAGATCTAGGGCTAAAATTGTTCAATCTCCCTGGGAACAGTAAGAATAAAATGAACTTAAGCTGCAAGTGGAAGGGTTTGTGCTGGATGCAAGAAAGAATAGATAGAAAACAAAACCAAACAAACTTGCTTTGGACTCTAGACCTAACTGGCATTAAAACGGTCATGAAAGTAGCCTTATGACAAACTGGTCTGACCTCTGTAATGGGTTTTCAGAGATGCTATGGTAACATTTCCTTAACCTCATCTTTCTTTTGTAGCCCATTTGTAGCCATTAGTGGCTCTGGCGGGACAACGATTACAGTATCTTCTCACCATTCCCACTGTCACCTGGCCTAACCCTCTGTGTCCTTTCACTCCGCTGTGACAATAAGCACCTCACTGCTCTCACTATATCCAGTGTGGTCTCTGTGTCTACCACTCTCCATTGCCTGGTAGAGTGAGCCCTTAAGAACATAAGTCAGATTTCATCTTTCTTCTGCTCAAATCCTCTGGCCATGTTGCCTCCTATTCTATCAGTCAAATAATGCCTTTCAGTCTTACTTCTTGCTCTTTCTTTCAGATCATTTCCTCCCACAGTTTTTCTCTCAGTCACCCAGGCACCAATGGCTTTGGCTTCTTCTAAAACATGAAGTAGAAGCACTTTGCACCGTGATCTTGCCTCTTGTGTACTTCTGTCCGAAGTATCCTGTCCCTGCATATCACTGGACCTCATCTTCTGGGGGCAGTCAGCTTGACACTCAAATTTCTCTAGGCTGAGGACAGATCTTTTCTGACCAGCTCCCCCAACATGACAGTGACTCTCCTGTCTCCAGGCAGGAGATGGTATCCCTTTGACATCTCTCACCCTACTATGAAATGCAAATGTCACAGAAGCAAAAGCTTTGTCTAATTTGTTTATCAAGAACTTCTCAAAGCCTAAAAGAAGAGCATGGGACACCACTGCAGAACGAAGGACTGAGATCTCTTGAAGTGAATTAAATCCATGAATTACAGTATTTCTGATCCATTTCTGACAGTAGGGGCCACCTTAACCTGGGGCTCTCAGTGGGGGTAGAAAGAAGTCCATCCACATCCACGAGGAGTTTGTAATCCTTGTCCCCAGAAGCATGTGACAATGGCCTTTGGGTGAACTTCTCCAGTACTTCTACCTCTGATCATTTGGAATAGGTGGATCATGCTAAACATCATGCGATGATTTCCATTAAATGAGAAAATAATGGAAAAACTCATAGTGCTGCATGTCATCCAATGGCCTAGTTTAAAATTACACTTTAGTTATTTGCTTAAGAAAACCAGTATGTCAGCACCTTAAAGAAACTGGGACTTGTAGGGTTTTTTTCTGACCTAAAGAAAAACATTTCTTTGCTTCAGGTATCTAGCAAGAGTGACAGAGAAGCAGAGAGTGGAGGAGGACCTCACACTTCACACTCAAGTCTAGCTAGCTGAACGGATGTCAGGTGCTGCAAATAAAAGTTGCTAACTTGTGTATTTTGGGGCCTGGTTGTCAACTGACGAGTGTCTTATTTTTAAAGAAAGAAAGTTAAGCAAGTGATAGAGATGTGTGAACCACAGAACTAAGTAGCTAAAGCAAGGAAATTAACCCTAGAATGAGAAGCCATTCCATTTTGGTAATGACACTGTCAGACCGAAAGTGGGTTCACCAGTGAAGAACAAGACAGTGTATCCGATAAATGACCAACTTAACCAGCAAATTTAAGAAAACATAGATTTGTTGTTGATGAAGAAGCAATGTAGGAGAAAAAGGAGGTGTTGAAATTGGGTTACGGTATCATTTAGGGTGAATATGGATTGGACGTCAGAAACTAACAAATATAAACGCTTATTCTGACAGTCCCAATATTTCCTATTTCTAAAGAAAGAACAGATAGTTGTAGTTAGCTTGGTAAAGAAAAAAAATTCCTTTAATGTTCCCATGGTACTGGTTTTATTATAATACTATACTTTCTAGAATCTTGAAACTCTCAGGGTTTATATCAGACCAATGTTTTAAATTCCCTGCAACAAATACTTGTATCATTCTGTATTTGAAACTATGATAACCCTAAAACCATTTTTTAAAATTTGGTATTGTCACATTTGAGTAATTTCTAAGAAGTAGTTGTGAGAGGGCAATATGTGACTATATCAACATTTGTCTTTATAAGGCAAATCCTTGAAGATTACTGTATCAAAATGTTAAGGGTGTGATCCATTGAAACGATCTAAAAACTTGTGAATTTCGATCCTGTTTACTGTGCCTGCATTTTTCCTGGAGAATTTTCAAGTTATACAGTCAATAATCATGATTTTTCTTAACTGTAAAACTCAAAATTTTAATAGTAATTGATCACTAAGTGTGCATTTATAGATTTGACTTTTCTACTTAAACCCAAGGTCTCATTTTAGGTTTTCATTTGGGACTCTATTGCCTAAATATCAATATGTAGGAGCTACTCTCAAATATCTGTTCAATAAATACAACTTTAATTCTCTTCTTTCCTACAGCCCAGTCAGTTATGGAAATCCTAGCAATTAGAACCTCAGAGCCTCAATGTCATACCCACATTTTGCTTTTTATTCATACTACTACTACTACTACAACATTGGGGAGCAGTTATCATGGCATGTCAATTGGACTAGAGTAATAAATGCCTAGGATCAGTTGGGTGAGATGGTGCACGCCTGTTATCTCAGAACTCAGGAGATTGAGGCAGGATTGCTACAAGTTTGAGGCCAGCCTGGGTAATAAGGTGAGTTCAATGCCAGCCTAAACTACATAGGGAGACCTTGCTAAAAAAAAAAAATGGCAAAAGCATTCATTAAGCTGATTTCTGGGTGGATCATGAAGACATTGCCTTGGAATTATGTCTGGTCTCTTTCTGGTTCCTTCCTCGCTGGAGCTGTTCACCTGAGCTGCTTCCTGTTCACCATTAGCTAAGCCACTTTACTCCACCATGCCTTTCACTATAATCTTCCTGTCTATGAACCGAATCCTCTGAGACAGAAGCCAAATTAAACTTCTCCCTTAAGTCGTGGGTGTTAAGTATTGTTCCTGTATTGAGAAAGCTGACTGATACACACATGTTCATTATCTCCTGCATGGATTTCTGTAACATGCCTTTGATTCACGCATGACTAATTATACTTACCATGTTTCCCAATATCTCTAAATTCTATCTTCTGCTTTAATAAAAATTCAATCAATGCAAAAATCTTTTGATGCCAACCTTCAGGGATCCCCTTATATTTTCAGAACCCAGAAACATGGCTTTCAAGTCTTATTTCCATTCTTTTGCCTCAGTACACGTGTTCTTATCAAAAGAGGTCACTTATCCGCAAACACAATCTGAAGTTTGACATCTCTTTACAATCTTTTCTAAAGAAGGTTCTAGAATGTAGCTATCTATGTTCTACTCACTACCCTTTATATAGAATTGCCGACAATCCAGTTTTCAAAGCCTACCTGAAGTGCTTCCTTCTCTAAGAAATATTTCTTGATCTTTACATAGTATAACATTTTCAATAATGAATCTCTAACAGGTGGTTTATATGACACAAACCAAAGGATACTTAGTATTTGTTTGTTTATTTATTTATTCTTTTACATCTGTGACTAGACTGCAACCTGCTTATGGGCTAAGCAATCATTCATTTATTTTAGTGATCTTAATCACTGAGCAAGAGCTTTATTCAGAGTGAAGGATCATTTTTTTTGTTTGTTTTTAACTGAACAGTAAGTAGGAGAACAAAATTTAATACATCACTGACCTCCTTTAATTCAGTGCAATGTGTTTAATTTTTATTCCAAGCCCAAAACTGAAGCAATTAATTTCTAAAGAGTAGGATATTCTTGCTAACAAATTGAGCAAATGTAATATGCTACATGAAGTTATTGTTGAAAATGTATGACTGACATAAAACATAATACACAGTATAAAGCCCTCTACTGAAACTTTAGATAAATCCTTAGAACACATAGATCCATGCTGGTGCCCCGTCGTCACCCCAATAATATAATATAAGACCTTGTACATTCTATTCTATGTTTGGAACTGCAGAAAGGAAGGTCTCAAATAATGTACTTTTTTTCCTCATGGATGCTTTGTTTTCTTTATGTTATTGCCTCCAAAAATCCAAATATTTCCAAGCCATAAAACTAATGCTCGTTGTTTAATTGCATTTTAGAGTGCAATAAATAAATAAAAAGTTAAAGGAGCTGGCTGCATCAAGGAAAACAGTGGTTAGCAACATACAGAGGACATGAAGCATGAAAAGTGTGTGGGGGGATTTGATTTGGTTCTGGGTGCTTTCTGAAAGTTTTTCCAGTAGGAAACTTCAGGGAAACTGATGGGAGGAATGTTGGCTTCCCAGGGGCTGAAGAGGAGGAGACCTCTGAGATAAACTGTAGAAAGCAAGTAACTCTTTGTCTTACTTTTTTCTCATTGTTGGGACAAAATACTTGACGCCCAAAGTGAAGGAAGGAGAGGTTTATTTAGCTTTTAGTTTCTGGAGATTTCAGTCTATAATCAGTTTGCTCCAAGGCAGGGTGACTGCTGAGAGGGCAGCTGTTCATGGCTGCCTCAAGCAGCAAGGGTGAACCGCGCAAAAGAGTGAAAAACACGCCCCCGTTCCGATCTTACATTTTATGTCGGCTCCACCCCTGGGCGGGTGCAGCACTCACACCGCCAATCCCAGCACTAGACAACAAATCAATCATAAACGTTAGATTCAGCCGCTTCCATCACTACATGAGGCTTGTGGGGGGGCCATCTACATATAAACCATAACCCTCTTCAAAGAAATTTGTTGAGGAAAAATAATCTTCCTTGTAGTTAGAGAAAAATAACTTTTTAAATAATTCATATTGAGTAACAGAAACCTATTTCCCTGACCTAATTTATAATAACAATTCTTAAAATTTAGACATTGAAAAATTTGCACTTTTCCTAAAACAAACTACTTATTCATATTTATGACACTTATTTAGATGCATATTTAGAACTGTAGAGTTCAATTTTACAATAAAACATACAGAAAATTGAAATCTTTCTGTAGCCTACCAATGTTTCATGTGCATT
>RJWT010010855.1:0-23781 GCA_004365215.1 Cuniculus paca | reverse complement strand
ACTCCAATTATCACACATGTAATCCAGTATCATATATCCGTGATCCAGCCACCTCCCTCAAACCCCATCTATGAGCACATGGGAGTTTGGGGAGACATCTAGGTATAAGTCTAACAAACATATACCAAGGAAAATTATGGGGCTATTGAAAGCTTTATGGTTGTAACCTTTCCTTAAAAGGAAGAAATTGAGATCATTTAGTGAAATTGTTCATCCAATTTATTCAAGGAATTTTTCAGGAAACAAACATTTTATATAAAATATGTTCTACTGAGGTATAGCAAGGTCAAAATTTAAAAAAAACTATGTAGTGCAACTAGAGTGCTAAAGAGTTATCAAATTTCTTTAGGTTTTTCCATAAAATTATTGTCTTTTGGAGCCCTAAAAGCATGAGGATAGACAGAATCATTTCTACCAGTCACTGAGAGTCTGGAAGGATAAATCTACTATCACAGCCAGAGGATCAGGGGAATTTGACCCAGATACTACCTTCAAAACTCTGTACACTCCATACCTCTAGCTGCATTTGAGTTTTGAATAATAAAGTTTGTGATTTTGGGGGGACTTTCTCTAATGATTTTTATAGCATAAGAATTCAGGGAATTACTTTGCATGTCCTTCCAATTACCGTTGCCATATGAAATATGGCCAAAATTGTGAGATTCCTAACCAAAGAGATCTCAAAAGTCTCCAGTCCTAACCTCTAATTTTCTGTGTGGGGCATCTCAGAATCCTAGGGTGGGAAAGAAGTGCAGTGGAGATTAGAGACAAGGTAGGCTGGGATATAAAATAGTTCCAGAAGTACCAGCAGCATTCCTCTTAAGAAGTTTCCTTTAAACTCCGTTAACACAAATTCTGACAAGTTGAACCCAACAAAATCCAAAATGGACTTATGGAGTTATTTCTACTGTTCCTCAATATAAACTTTTAATTAAAGGGAATGAAAGAAAAATGCAAACACTTTGTTAATCTCTATTCAGACCCTTGACCTACACCAGAGCAACCAATCTTAGGTTTGAATAAGTAGTCCAGAGGGTAAAGCTAAGCAAATAGGATTTATAATGTTTTAATGAAACTATCAATTAGATTTAATTAGTTAGACATTATATATATATACATATATATGAATATATACATATATATGAATATATGTATATATGAAGGAACTGCTCTCCCCACATAAATTATAGGATATTGACACAGTCTTAACAACCGCTCTTAGAAAAATTCATTTCCATTGCCTGCGAGTTCCAGTGTCTCCACCAGCAGACAGTGTCACCACATAATAGCTAACACACATCTTTGAATTGTTACATAGGTAAAAGTGACTTTCTTCATGCAAAAGGAAGCTTAGGGAGGTATGTATTTCATTTTACAAGGGCTTCTGGGCCAACATTGAAAATTCCCATGTGTGTAATCAAATTTGAGGATGACTAAGGAATCTGTCTGTGGTGAATTTGCAAGATGACCTAATGGGACAATGGAAAAGAATTGTCCTAGCTGTTTTCTCATCATTGGTTCAAAATGCCTTAACCCTTCTATTTAAAAGAGTTCATTTTTGTCTGCAGCTTTAGTAAATTCAGTCTCTGTTCAGCCAGTTCGTAGTGCATGGTGAAGAAAGGCTGGAGTTAGGGAGCAGAGAGAGCGGGGAGGCCCTGGAGACAAGAATACACCTTCCTCGGTTAAACCCACAGTGACCTGCCTCTTCCAGCCTGGCCTACCTTCTCCCAGCATAGTCAGCTATGAACTAACTCGTCAGTGGAGTAACCCATGGATAAAGGTAGCATCCCACTATTCACTTGCCTTTGGAAATCCCCATTTCCAAAGTAGAGAGTTTTGAGGGGTATTATTGCTCTAAATTATGACAATGGTGAAAAGTAACTTTGGGTCTTGACTGCTTCCTAACTAGCACAGAGCTAAGAGCTATGAAAAAATGCAGTTAGTGAAATGATTATAGAATCAATTAATGTATGGAAATAAAAGGAGGTGCTCAAGAACTTTAAAATTGTCAGAGAAATATCAGACAAAATGATAGCGAATCACTGAAATTATCTTCTGGTCCTCTCTGCTCTGTTATCAGCAATCCAAAAATCCTGAACTATGAAAGAATAGTACTTTATGTAACCTAAAACCTCAGCACATAGGAGGCTGAGGCAAGAGAATTCACATGAGTTTGAGGCTACACAATGAATTCAACATCAGCTGTACATAGGGACACTGTACCAAAAAGCAACAAAAACAGCAGAAAAACAAACAAACAACATGAGACTTGCGGAGGACATTTTGGATCTAGACCATAGCAGGAGGGTTTACTGTTTTTCCCTTTCTAGATCCCTTAGACAAAGAAAGCAGGAACAATGCAGACTTACTTTTTATTAAGAATTTTTATGCCCTAATCCTATCTACAATACTCCATCTTTCTTACAGACACTGCTTCCATTTATAAGAGCTCTGTTCATTTTTCAATTTTTTAAAAATTTCTATTATTCTTAATTTGATAACAATTTTCAGGGTAAGCTACAGTAAACCATCTCTTCTGAGCTTAAAACAGTCCTTTTGCTAGTTAGAAGCTTCAAAACTTTACAGAAGATAATGACAAAGATAGAAAACCATGGGTAAGCAATGGGTGTGTTATCAATATCTCAATATTTACTGAGTGTATTTAAGCTAAGTGCTGTAAACAATAAAAACTAACAGAGTCCTTTTTCTTAAGAGACCTAGGATCTTATTGGGAAATCAGTTTAGCAGCACATGAAATAATTAGAAACAAGTATGTAATTATTTTGTACTGACAAAATAATAGACACATTGGGAGCAGAGGGAGAGGAGATAACCTGCATAATTTCTTTGCTGTTGGCAACTTTACAAGTCACTCAGAAGAAATCAGGTTTGGAAAAGCAGATAACATGCCACAGCAGAGAGTCTGTCAGAAGTTGAGAGGAGGCAGGACACGGGTTGAAGAGACACCAGCAGAACAGCATTACTGGAAACAAAACATGGCTTGATGCAAATGGCTTTTATAGGTCTCCTTTTTTTCCACACCCCTGTCTACTCTGATCCTTCACATCTCCCACGTTCTTCTAGTCCTTCCCGTGCATCTCAATCTTTCCTAAATTCTATGAGATTATTTTGCCCACTTCTACAAGATTATTGATCCTGTGTGGGAGATGTGTTGCATTTGTGAATAGTACCAAGAATAAGGAACCGGGCAAGTGCTGGCATCTGCTGTGGCAATTTCTCTGTCACCCACTGCACCGAGTGAATCCCTGCACATTCCACCATTTTTAATTTCAGGAGGGATAGTGTTTGAGGACAAAAGTGAAAATTTATGGAGAGTATAATTTCTTAGAAACCTTTTTTGTTTTGTATCAGAGATGTTATTTCAGCTGAATATTATTTAAAATTTAAATTCAACCTTTAAAGTAGCTAAAGGACTAATTTGAGCAGTGAACGTATATGCTCATATTGTGTATATTTCACAACACAACTGAAAACAAAAACATCATAAGTATGCCTATCCAAGAAAATTTCATATTTTTTTGTGTAGTCATGGACATTTTATTAATTTTCTAAGTGGAATGTTTTATAGAGAATGGGAAGATGATTATTATGATAATCTAGATGATAATTTTCAAATTCTGAGCTAGTTGTTCAAAGCAGATTTTATCTTTTTAAAATATTGTATTGATGTTTATTTATGGCTATAAAACTCTGTATGATAATATCTTCTATCATTTTTAAAAGTTTCTTTCTTATGAAAGTTTATTCAACAGATTATTGATCTGTTTTTTCTGATATATATATATATTACTGAATGCACTCTGTTCATTCTTTGCATTCTTAGCCAATTATTTGCATTTTGTTTTTTGATGGAAACATATAAAATCTTTTATTTATTCATAAAAGGAGAAAAACTGAAACAGAGACTAAGATTATTAAACAGAAAAATAGATTATACTCTTTTGAAATCAGTGTTCTGGTAGCTACTCATTTTATATTATTTTCAGATTTGATGTACTTAAAATACAGTTACAGTGGAAGCAGAAGTCAAATAAAAAGATTTTCTTTGAATGATAGATACAGATTTCAATAAAATAATAACGCTTGAAAACATTATTAGACTTTTTTCCAATACCTCCAAAACTTGTTCAAAATTTAAGTAAAATGTTCTACTTAACATAAACAACATTTCTACAAAACCACTTTGAAAGAAAAATGCTGTCATCGTGTTACATATGTGATTTCTTTAAATAAAAGGAAAGCTCCTGCATTTGTCACTTATTCTCACTTATGCAGTTGTTTGAGCAACGTTTTCTTCTACTTGGCCTTGTGTTGGTGCCTTAATGACTCAAAGAGACCGAAGGTAATTTTGTGAGGTTTGTGATGATAAATCTGTCACTTACCAGTGATTAGTGACTAATTTTCAGACATTCCTAATGTAGAACATATCCTATTAAGTTTAAAAATTCATTAAAGTTTCTACATGCCAGAAGGCACAATGTAAGAAATGTTTGAAGTACACAGCAATTAAAACCCTTAAACATACAATAGGCCACTAAGCAATTTGTTCTATTTATATTGCATGTCAGAGTACCTCAAAATGCTGGCTACGGAATATACACCTGTAGACCTGCTGAATTTCTAAAGACATAATAAATCAAGCATGACACAATTCACATTTGGATTCCTAAACATTCCAAAAGCATTCACTTAATTCTTCAATATTATTCAGGCACAATTGCATTTCAAACTGGAAAAGTTCAGAAAGGTGAAGATATCAGCACTTAGAATTTGTTTGCCAAGAAATAGAAATCCATTTTAAAAAGTACTCTTGCAAATATCTTGTGAAAAGGAGGTATAGTTTATAATTAGGACAGTAATCACAAAAAGGCAAATTTTCAAACTTAATATTGCATTTTATAGGCTAGATTTTAAACCTGAAACGGAATTTATTTGTACCTATAATAGTTATATTCATCAAAACAAATGTGCTGTTCACAGACAAAAAATACACAAATTACCTCAATTATCTAATTAAAAATATTGTTCATCTAATACTCAGTTCTAAGGCTTGAGTGCTCTGAAAATACATCATTCACTCCATGCATTATTCAGATCCTTTGCGACCATGAACTAAAATAGTTTTTTAGTATAGTCTTCATAGTAGGTGAAAATATCCCCCAAATTCAAAACACATTTAGGCACCTCAAGTCCTCTCTTTGATTTTCAGTAGACTGAATTCAAAGATAAAATTTTCTTCATTTCTAATAAATAAACCACAAAACGATAAATAATTTGAGTGTTACTTATACATAAAGTCTACTACTCATCATGCACCCATGTTTTTATTTTCTTTCTATAATATTATGCAGTAGACTTTTCTATGTTACTTTGACAGATTGTCTGAAGTTTAGGGAAATTAATTGTTCAAGACCACAAAGAAGGTCAATTGAAAAACTGAAATTTGGAGCCTATTCTTCCAAATTTTCTGAAGTTATTTTCTATAAAAGTGATTTTTAATCAAAAACTACCTGGTCTGTAAATCCAGGTGACACCATGGGCAACATCCCTCTGCTCTAATTAATGGGTAAAAATTTGTAGAACAATTTCACTGTTTGATCTAAACTTCATGTTCTTCTGGAAAATACCATGATCTTATATTAAAAGAAATTTTTGTTAAACATTTTAAAAAAAGGAATAAACACCAAAGATGTGATTATCTTGGAGAATAGACCAGTCACAATGAAGTAACTTAAAATATCGCATAAGAAGCATATGCTCATGTACGGGTACACAGGCTTATGTTCCTACAAATCAGAGATATAGTTATGGTTTCTCAATTATTTAAAAAAAAGAATTGACTAAAAATCTATGGCATCTTGGCTTAAAATCTTGAAAAAGAGAACTAAAATTTAGCAAAAAAATTAAATATCTGGTTTCTTTTTTTGATCATTATTGTCTTAAATATAGACAATTTGTGAAATTGAAATAAATGATGTACCAAGTAGGTACTTCTATATCACATAATACTGAATCCAGTGATAGTATTATACTGAGAAAAAACTTATGTTAGTCTGATTTATTATGGAAATACTATTTAATTCAGGGACTTACTTAGACTATATTCAAGAAAATTCCAACAACATGTTATAAGTCACTTGCTTTCATTGAGGCAGTATGCTGGAAAAATAGAGTGATTATTTAAATTTAGAAATTTTACTACAGTAAAAGACAAATTGCCATTAATATCCATCAAAATACTTCTTCTTTCTCCAAACACAGTCATCCCACCATTCTTGCCACTTTCTTTAGCATTCTAAAAGTCCTTTCACTTGAGTATCTTCAGTTGTCTTAGGGTGACTTCCTCAATATCCTGAACGGATTGTAAACATGTTCTTTTCATGGTTATTGTAACTTGCGGGAAGAACCAGATGTTATACTGTGCCTGATCTGGAGAATCAGGTGGATGAGAACACAATGTAATGTTTTTATGATCTGGCCTTTCCATGTGATGGCACTAGGCAGCAGCATTCGCTGCATATTTTATCACTTTTCATGAAGACACTCACAAAAGATGATTTAAAGAACTTCTTCAAGCGAGTGTCATAATGATAGTATCAGTGTGTTTGTAGGGAAAGAGTATCTCTAGGGGGCTTAAGAGTAATATGTCTTTTATGGTATTTATTTTATATTTAAATATTTACCATATGTTCTGAACACACTTCATACTCTGAAGACAGCATACAGGCCTATCTTATGCCATCATAGATTCTGCAAAAGTAACCCCGAGCTATATTATTATATTCATAAAACTGAATAATAAAATATTACCTTGTAACTCAGACTGTCTGCCATCTATCTGTCTATCAGTCATCTAGCTATCCATCTTTTGGTCATGTGCTGCAAAATCATTTGACAAGATATATTAGGTTCCCATGAATTTAAAATAAAAATCAATTTGAAGTAATTGAATCATAGACTGTGGTTATTTCATAATTGATTTCAAAGCACAATAAATGAAAATAAAGTTTAAGCAAAAACAAAAGCAGCTCACATAAAGCCGACAAAAGCTTAATTTCAAACCAATATTAGCATGTAAATATTTTCCACCTAGATAATATTTTTTCAATAATTCAAGATAACTAAAAGCATACCTTTTTTATAATATAAAGAAATATAGCAATAAAAAACAAAACCAAACTAAAAGTTGTATTCAAAAATAGTACAATGATGACTTATATATCATAAAAATAAATATAAATGCCACTGTTCTCTTTAATTTCTCCTGTCAGAGAAATCAAACTGCTTTATCATGGATCTACCACACATTCAATTAGTAACAGAAATGTGCTGTATTGAATTTTAGTGACAACAGCAAAAATTTCAAAAATGTTTCATAGATATTTCTGAAAATTATAGTTTTTGTAAGAAATATAATTAATTTTACAAAGTCAAAAATTGACATTAGCATTATGTGATTTATGTTTAACAATCTGGAAAATGATCACTATTTTAAAATGTTTTTGAATCTAATAATTAGTACCAAAAAATTACTGAAATTCTGCATTTATTGTTAGTAAATCAAGATGATAAAATTACCTCTTAAATAATTAGCATATTCATCAAACAAAATATATATGACACATTAATCTAAAACATATGTAATATTTTTAAGAATGATTAATAACTCTCTGTATAAAAGTTTTGTTTTTATTTCTTTTTAATTTTTCAAAGCAGACTGTATTTTTCAAAACTGTCCTCAACACTATTTTTCACTCCACATACTTTTTGAAAAACTTGGCATTCCCTTCAAGAGTCTATTTCCATCTGTGCATGGTAGCATACTCCTATAGAGTGTACCACCTAGAGAGCTGAGGCAGGAGGATTGTACTTTTCAGTCCAGCCTGGGGGGAATATAGCAACTCAGTGAGACCCTGTTAAAAAAAGAGAAAGAAAGAAAAAAAAAAGAGTCAGGGGAAACAGCTCTATGCAAAGTCCCTGGATTCAATCCCCAGTACAGAAAACAACAACAACAGACAAAAATCAATTTCCCCTTTTTTTGTTCATAGATGACTTTGTGGTGATGATTTTCTTCATAAGATTTGAACATAGAGCCTCAAAATTCCCTCCTTGGATGGCATTCACATTTGTTATAAAGACATTTTTCTTTTCTAGTCCATCCAGTCAATTTTCTTTTTCAAGAAGGCTGGATGTTAATGACTTGGAAAGAGGTTTGCAATTGCTTACTGGCTTCCTCTTCCCCACTGTATGCTGTTGTGCAATCATTCATGAAGAACATGTATAGATCTGAATCGTATTCTTTATCATCTCCACATTGTACCAGGTAAGTGTGTGCTAAACTGTACAACAATCATTGTGTAATATGAAGTGCATTTATTTTACAAGCCAATATTTTGTACATGTATTTCAATTCCATGAAAACATTGAGTCCAAAGTTAGCAAAATTTCATTGCATAGTGCATAACTTAGTGGACATAAATTGAGTTTCAATACAAAAAAAAATGCTCAGAGCCCTCTACATAGCTGTCTTTCAAATAAATACAGACAGTTAAGGCAGTATCTGGTCCTACTGACCTGTGTTACCTCAGGGTGTGTCCTGGACACTGGTCAGTTTAAGTAGGTTCAAATGCAGTTGTGAGGCTCATTCTGGTTGGATTGCTTCCTGGTGTTAACAGTGTTTTTGGAAATTTCACAAAATTAAACCATATTGTCCATGAATACCATGGGTCCAATGTAGAAGTAACACATATAGTGGTTTCAGTAGACTTAGTATAGACATAATGAGTATAGTACTTTCCAAAGTAATAAGCATAATGTTTAATAATTTGAAAATGGGAATGAAATTTTAGTTTTTAGTTTACTAAGCTGAAATTCTCATGAAGTAAAATAAGCTAAAATGAAAATTTCAGTGCTTTTTAATGCATCTACAATAGCATGCAGCTACTATATTATTTATTTCTAATTGTTTCAGTGAACGTGGCTTATCTTCATTTTATTTCTTTAATAAATGCTTTTTGATCCTTTTTGATTCTTCATTCTTTTATTCTTTCATCTTTCCAATTAACACCAGACATACCACGCCAATACTCTGTCTAGTTTTTTGTCCAGTCACTCTATTTTTATTCATGCAAAAAGAGATAAAGTGAAGGATTTAAAGGATAGCTTTTTGAACTGGATTCAAATATTTACCTGGCTTTATTTACAGAAGATAGAGATAAAGAATCTTGTAGAACTCTGATACAGACAAGTGTCTGTCAAAGGCTTTCAGTCCCATCAGTCTGCATCCTGCATTCTAAAATATTCTAACTCATCTCAGGAAATATGAATTTCTAATTGAAGATCAGGCATAAAACTTTAGTTTTGTCAGAAATCATAAGAAGGGAAAAAGAATGTATCTTGTCTACTTAATCAGTACTTGAAGAGGCTTGAGTTTGCTAGTTGCTAGTGTACAAAGAGTGCTGACCTAGGTAGGAAGGTATTTTATGCTCTTGCCTAAACTTTGACATGATTACTGTGGATGAGTGAGTAGTTTATCTTGTACTTCTTTTCCTTCTCTGTAAAATGGGTCAAAAATGGGTTTCATGGCAGTGTAGTGATTACGACTCTGAGTATTCACGATTGAACTGACACTATCTCTTTCTGTTTGGGGTAGGTTTTTAGGCTTGCATAGCAGTTTCTGGTAGTGGAAATGTTCATTCAAAATAGAATATATTTCGTAGAGAGAATTTCTGTGATAATAAATCAGAAGCAACCAATCTCTATGAAGTCCCTGGGATTTTAATTAACATTTTTAGCAGTTTTTGGTTTACAGAAATATTAAGCTGAACACAGAATTTTCATGTACCTCCTCACTTCCTATTCTTATTTCCTGTATTTCTAACATCTTGGTTTAATAGGGTATACTGTTAAAGTTGCCGATCCAACATTGATGCACCATTATTAAATAAAGCTAATGGCTTACAATAGGACCTATACTTTATGTTGTAAATTCAGAGAAA
Organism: Cuniculus paca; assembly: GCA_004365215.1. NCBI lineage: Eukaryota > Metazoa > Chordata > Mammalia > Rodentia > Cuniculidae > Cuniculus > Cuniculus paca. The sequence continues at coordinate 13,762 of RJWT010010855.1, read as the reverse complement.
TACATAATGACATACACTCAAATCGTTTGATCAGACTGAATAGTTTTACTGTCCTAAAAATGCCCTGTGATACACTCATTCTTCCTTACATATCTCTTCTCACAGCCCCTTACCACACTCATGCTTTTTTATTTTGTTGTTGCTGTTGTTATTGTTGTTTTGTACTGGGGATCAAACTCACAACCTCACCCTTGCCAGGCAGGTGCTTATGCCACTGAACTAAACACTCAGCCCCCACACTCATGTTTTGCCTTTTCCAGAAGTCATATAATTGGAATCAGACTCTGGGACTTTTTTGGATGGTGTATTTTCCTTAGCAGTATGCTCTTAAGACTCCCCCAATCTCAGGCCCTGATAGCTCATGTCTTTTTGCTGCTGAATAGTATTACCTTGTATGGAAGCACCACAGTGTGTTTATACATTCATCTGTGAAGGACAATTTGTTTCCTTGCAAGTTTTGGCAATTTGAATAAAGTTACTTTAAACATACATTTTCAGATTTTTGTGTTGACATCCGTTTTGAACTCATTTGAGTAAGTAGCAAGGAGCACAGTTTCTGGATCATGGGGTAAGATTATGTTTAGTTTTATAAGGAGCTGCTACATTGTCTTCCAAAATGACTGGGCCATTTGCTTTCCCACAAGCAATAAATGAGTTTTGTTTCCACATCTCCTTACCAGAATGCCTTCTTGTCATTTTCTTGTTGCTTTTGATAGATTTTAGGTAGCCTAATATGTGTACAGTGTATCACATTATTTTAAAAATTGAAAATTTTTAAAAGGTTAAAGCACAGAGTAAATCAGAGGACAATTTGTTAGTTTTTTATACAGAGCTCCTTTCTTTAGTTTTCCCCTCTTGATGCATATTTCATTTTTTTCTAGTATATAGTTATCACACATAGTACATAAATTAAGGAACTCTATGTCTTTTTGTATACTGGGATATATAAAGATAGTGATCAGGAAGTAAAATGAAGTGACTGAGTTAGAATTGTATTGATTACTACCATTAAATTTTGAAATCAGTCATAACATCTGAACTATGTGTAGAAGAATACACATTTACTTGCTAGTTTTAATTGTTCACTACATCAAGCATTTTAAATTTGGATAATTTATGGAATAAAAAGTAGACTGTCATGGCTTTACTTTTTACTTGCCTTACTATCAGTTTAGCTAAGCATTCTTTTTATCTTTTTTTTTATTTGTTTATTATGGATTTGACCTGTCATTTAAGTCTTTGGTGAATTGCTTGTTAACATTCTTTATCCAGAATTCCATTTGCTATGAATTTTTATACTTTCGTCTGATTATTTTTCTCTCACTGCTAAGACAAAATACCTGACACCCAAAGGTAAGAAAGAAAGGTTTATTTAGCTCACAGTTTGTGGAGGTTTCAGTCCATAATTAAGGGCTCCAAGGCAGCGAGGCATCACAGAGGGGCAACAGTTCCAGGAGGCAGAAAACAGTAAAGCAACAAGAGAAAGGGAAGGAGAACAAGGCTCTTTTGCTGCCTTGTATTGTAGCAGGCTACCCCCATCTCCACCCCAGGGCAGATGTAGCAATCACAGCACCTTGTGCCCTCCTCTTGCATGCGATCAGGGTATTTACAAAGTAAGGATCCTGGCTCCCTGCTCAGTCTTCCAGTTAAATTTCTAAACTTCTCAAGTTGACACAATGTATTAACCATAACAACTTTATTTTGTTCATTAAACCCATATTTTAAAATGGTCCAGCTTTGTATACAGAAGTTACATTGCCTTTCATATACGTATCTCACCAATAAGGAGAAAATTCTTTACATTCTACATTAGAAGCAAAGTCAAAGTATAGGATGAATTGAAAAGGAAAAATACTTCAAAAATTATAATTAATAGCTTTAGAGAATGAGTGCATATTAACTTTGTGAAATAACTAATTTTAAAATCATTGAAAACATAAAAATCTCCAGAAAGCATAAACATTTTGGAAGAATATTTTTAACTTATGCAATGTTTAAAATTATAAACCTGAAGAAATTGAGATGAGAACTATGAGTATAAACATAATAAAATTAGAGGTGCAATCTATAAATTTAAAAAACTAAAAACAAAAAAGATAGTATATAAATGTAAACAAATATAAGAGAAATAATAAAATACACTGTTAAGAAACTGAAATATATTTGTTTCATATTGAAAGTTTCTTGAATGTGCCTCCCTCTTTGCCACTAAACTGATCAACACTAAGAATATCACTACAAAATTTTAGAACCTTAGGTATGAAGAAATAATACCATAAGCTGTTATAAAAGACCAGAAATCAAGAACAGCAATGAAATATAATGAGGATATACTTCCTAAATTCACTAGAAAAATTAATTTCAGCTTGCAATTCTATGCCAAACAGAAACATAGATTTTAATATAGATACAGAATCTCAAAAAATTATCCCATGGTTTTTCAAAATACTAAAGAATATATGATAAATAAAACTGATGGTTGGAAATAAGGGGAATAGTGAAGGAGGAGATTCCTGGATGGCAAATTAGATGGACAAGAAAGAGTAACACTCACAATTTAATAATGTAACATTGACTACTGATGTGACATAAAGTTATAATCCATATCCGTTTGGAAAATAAAGTTCTGTTCTCTAGAGAAATGTAGGACCATGACAGTAAAACCAAATAAATATTGTCACAAACATCAAATTAAACAACTAATGTCCCTGGTAGTGTTTCATTCATAATGTGAAATTCAGAAAGTATAGGACTGAAACAAGGATTTCGGTTTTGACCAAAAGCAATGGGGGAAACATGATTTAAACCATGCGTATATTATCTTCATAAAAATAAATTTAAAACACCTTAGGTACATTTGATCATCAAAAAGTCACAAAGTACTCTGGGACACTTGAGAGTTACAAGCTGACCTCATTAACACATACAAACACCTAAGTTGAGCTGTTCTTTTGGTGAACAAAAATTATTTCCCAAAACATCATACCAGAAAAAATAACTGAAAAAGTTATTTTATAACTGCAATTGATCAAAAAAGGGAGAAACTTCACTGTGTAACCACACCTGAAAACAGATGAAAATGAAAAAAACTGCATCCGACAGACATCACCAAATGGGTGACTGCTGTTTCCTCACAATCAGAGTTCTGACCACATTCTTTCTCTTCACCTTCAGTTAAAACTATTAAGATACACAGACCTTTGACTTTTTGACAATTTTTTCTAGCATTTCTTTTAAAACCTCATAAAAAAACATTTCTGCTAAAACTTGCAAAAAGGAAAACTTCGAACACTTTAAATTTAGCGGAGTTTAATCAAACAAAGAACAATTTACAAACCAGACGCTGCTCAGAACCCGAAGCTGGTGAGGGAATTCTGTTCCACAACATGGGCAGGCGATATTTATGGACAGAAAAGAGAGGTACATAAACAGCTTGATTGCCTTATTGGATCATGATCTGATCAGACAGCTGCCCCTGATTGACAGAAGCTTGGCTGCCATCATTGCTTGAGGCCCAGCTATTTGTTACAAAAATATGCTAGGTTAAACTTTCAAGTAGTTCACTAAGTTAGGTTACAGTTCCTTACATAAGGACTCAAAGTACAGATGCATGTGATTACTAAATAGAATGAACAAACCTAAGATATGATAGCAGAGGCCAAATGTGCCCTATCAATGCAAAGGAAAAAAATATAGAACAAATGGAGCAGTGGTTTCCAAGACTAGAATCAGGCAATGGGGGCCAAAGTTGCTTGAGAAATGAAACCAAATTGGGTGAGCCCTATGGCTGTGCCGGCTTACTTCCTTGAGAAAATTTTCAAGAGCAAGGAAGAGACGCTGGACAAAACCAAAGAGATTACTTAAGAAGATGAAATCTAAAAATGGGGTGGGAAGGTGTGAACCAAAGCACTGAAGCTTGCTGGTGCAGTTACAAGAATGGAGTGGTGCCTAGAAAGCGAACTCCACAAATCAGAGGAGTTCTCCAGAAATGTTTAAGTTAGTGAGTCAGCATCAATAACTCAAAGCCAAAAGAAGGACTCAAGAAGATTAGAGGTAGCAGTAGTTAGCAGTACAGTAGTAGAAATGGAGCTTATTTTCAACAGGTAGAGAGGAAACATGCACCAGTGAAAACGTGAGTCATTGTGCATTCAGTAGAGTAGCAGAGATATGTACACCAGTAGTAGGAAATACTTAGGTTGAGATCATGTATTCTCAATAGGGTACTTTTAAGGGATTGAAATCTAGTTTTTGGGAGTTAAGAAAATCCTACATATCACGATAATATATATATCAATAAGGCTACAGTGTATAAATGAATATCCCTATTCTGTGGTAGAAAAATTTCACAGAAGGGGAGCACTTCAGAAAAATAATCTAAAATAGCTTCCTAGAAGATAATGAAAACAATTTAAGAAACATTGCTTGTAAACCATTTCCTAGTCTCAAGAGAAATTCTGGAAAGTTTTAACATTTTTAAAAAAATTTATATGCATTTTAAAATACATTTTTAGAATAATTACAAAAAATAAAACACAGCACTGTTTTGTGATGTTTGTAATCTAACTAAAGATAACCAAGTAGAAAATTTAGAACTTCCAGTTTTTAAAAGACATTATTATGAGATTGAAAAGACAAGTCTTAGACTGGAAAAGATATTTGTAAATCATATGTTGAATAAAGAAGCTGTATTCCCATATATAAAAAATTTTAGAACACAGATTTTATAGTTTATAAATAGATACCTAATAAAAAAGGACAAATTTTTGGAGCAGACATTTGACAAGGATTAGACAACTAGATAGATGAATAGATGTAATGATGGCAAATGCGTTAAGCACATTCAAAATGTCAATATCAACACTTAATATTAATGGATTATGATGGTAAAAGAATATATACATTTTTAAATGTCCAGGACTTAACGTATTACCTATATTGTGTTCTAGATATATGAATTAACAGAAAACATTTCATTGCATGACTGATGACAATACAAAACCTGGTATAAACAACTGAGAAGCAAATTTAATATTTGTACAAGCATAAATATGCAATTTATTTTATCTAAGCTTCCAACACTAAGGCATTTTGCCAATAGATGTGAAAGTATATGTTAACACAAGGACATAGAGAAGGTTGTCAGGGATTCTATATGTACAAAGATGTTTTATACTGAATGACTTTTGGTTTTCACTCTATTGTCATTGTTAGCATGCCCTAAAAATCCTTCATTCATGTTGCTTTTGTTATTTATTAATAAGTTACAGAAATTCAATAAATCAAATTTTTTCACCATAGCAACTGTTAGTGTTTCAATCACTTAAAAGACAAAATTGATTTCTTAGTTTTTAGTTTTTTTAGTTCATAACTCTTTCCATGGTTTGGACAAGTTGATGATCAGTTATGAGTTAGAAATTATGAATAACAGGTGTGTTCATGTACCCATGAGATCATTAAAGCAAATTTATTTTTCAGTTCTTGTCATGGTTACTATCTACAGTTTTGTTTCTGTGTGTTTTAATGTTAAAGGGTCTAAATCTGAGTGTAAATTTCATAAGTTTTCTGAGCAGTGGTTTTCAGAAAACATGAAAACTTGTGTGTAGACCAGTGCATTTCAGCTACTAATCATAGGAGATATAGATTTTCCTCAACTGCTATGAAAAAGTAATTTATATAACATTTTGAGTGAGAGAAATTAAGGTAAAGATATAATAATCACAGAGGAAGACATAATTGCCTTCCAAACTATGCATCACATTAGTCTTTAAGCATGAATGATTGTTTGAACATGCATCTTCCAGAAGTACTTTATGAATCAAAAAAGGCAGAAAATTTTCAAATGTCACAACAAAATAAACTTGAATAATGAACAATTATCATTTCTTGCCTTTATAGTGCAATTTAATCATCGGTGCAAATAATCAACATGAAGAAAAAGTTCTTTTTGATTTTGCAATTCTTCTCATGAAAAAGCTTCCTTATAAGTGGAAGTAAAATCTGTTCCAGATAAAACTTCAAAAGCAATAGTAAATTTTTACAAGTACACTTTTAATGGGAAAAATCAAACTGGGTCATGGTCAAGATAATATAAATACAGATTTTTCTAGCTATTTGTGTGAAAATACATATATTTCTTCAAAGTTGAAGCAAAACTGGTTGATTCTTTTAAAGGTGTTGGCCTTCTTCCCACTTTTTGTATACACTATCTGATATTCTTTTTATTGATACTGGTACAATTGTCATTAATATTATTCTGATAGATACATTTTGAATAGAGCAACTGTAAGTCAATTTGTGATGTTTTTGTCATTTTGTGTTCTAAAATTCCCTTCAGTTAAAAAAGTCAGTTACCTCCCTTTAAAAAGTTAATGCATAAATTTTTAAATACTGAAATTATGCTTTAATTCCACATGTTCCTAAAGTTAGTGTTGATTTTTAAAGTAATCCATTGAGTAAAAGCTGTTAATTTCCTGTGTGTTGTTTTTAATATCTCTCTAGCAATGAGATTGTATAGATTGGAAAAAAAAGCAAATTGGCTTATTTAATTGATTCATTACTTGAACAAATTTGTTTAATATAATAAAGAATTTAAAAATTATAGCATAAAGCTGGGTATTGTGGCACCTGCCTGTAATCTCAGCACTCTACAAAGGGGTGGGGATATAACCCATTGCAAAGTCTTCAGTTAAATCTCCAGTACTGCAAAAGGAACAAAAATAGTGTCAAGTCTGCCCTTAAAAGGCAAAACATTAGTTATAAGTGGGAAAATAAATTCCAACATTAACTAAACAATTGCTGTTTGTTTCCATGACTGACTTTAAAATGAATTTTATCCCTGAAGAATTTGATTATTTTTCTTTTTGGATACTCATTTTTATCTTTTTGAAACAGGGTTTCACTATGCAGCTCAGGCTAGACTTGAACTCACTTTGTATCCCTGGCTGGCCTTGAACTCATGGCAACCCTCCAGCCTCAGCCTCCCGAGTACTGGGATTACAAGCATGTGCCACCATGGCCGGTGATTATTTTTCATAGACTTGACTAAAAACACTTCAAACTTGGAAGTAAATGAAACCATAACAAGGAATGCTGAAGGAGAAGGGAATAAAAATTAATGGCAAGGTTTTTTTGTTTTTGTTGTTACCAGATAACATGAGATGTAATATTATGTGATGAAGGTAACAAACAGGTTAATTCATGAACAATGATGTATGTGCTGCATCAAATCAAATTTGAAGACTCAGATTTGTTAATTTTGTGGAAGAAGTTCTGTATGCAAGTTTATAATGCTAATATTTAAGGTGTTTTCTCATTAATGAATGTTCAATGGGCAAAGAACAAAATAAGATGGACGCAACTACTTACAAAGTAACTAGAACGTAAACTACAACTTCAAGGAATTTTATATGCAAATTATGCATAAAAGAGCATTTAAGGATGTTAAGATCCTTAGAGAAATAAAATTAAAGAAATTTGCAACTGAAACAATTAAAATTTACTTCATATAAACAAGGAATAATTTTTAGTGTAAATGTAATATTCTTTTACCTCTGTGAACAGATGCATAACAATTAAAAATAAATCAAATTTAACTGGGTATCCTGTATTTTTATTTACTAAATGTGGCTACCTTATTTGTACCTAAAGAATAGTAATAGCTTTGATTTTTAGTAGCAAAACCTGTAAACAGCCCAAATGTCTATCGTGCTAATCCTCTAGGGTTACATAGTAAAATACCTCAGGATGGGTGTCTTAACACAAAATTATTACTCATAGTTCTGGAAACTGAGAAGCAAAGATGAGAAGACTGACATTTGGTTTCTGGTGAGGTATCTCTGGCTCACTGATGTCAGCCTTTCTCCCTGGGCAGGCACCTGGTCTCCCTTTGTAATCTCGAGGGAGAATTCTCTTCCGTCTCTTCTTATAAAGACACAAATTGTATTGGATCAGAGTCTCATACTTACAATTCTATATAAGCTTTCTCCATTGCCTAATACAGCTGCACTGAGGAAGAGGGATCTAGCATATGAATTTGTAGAGGTAAGTAAATATTCAGTTTATAACGTCCATCAACAAATAAATGAGTACACAAACTGCTATATCCATATAATACTATGCTATTCTGAAAAATAGAATTGTGAATGTCTGCTACAGTATGAATTATTATAAAATAATTATGCTAATGAAAATAATCGAACAAAAGTCCCTACCATTTTTTATATTTATATGAAAATCTAAACTTTGCAACCAGTCAATGATGCATGTAGAATAGTGGTTTTCTGGAGATGCCGAACAGGAATGGCGGAAATGTCGAAGGCAAGAATTATAAAGAAGCATGGACAATTTTTGAAGTGGTGAATATATTCATTATCATCATTCTAGATTTTATTTATTGATGCCCAGTGATAATACAACAGCAGAAATGTTTTTTAAAAAATCTTATGAGAGCTACCATTGCTTACAGTTGGAATATTAGTCAGTCCTCACACTGGGGAAGGTTGATCTTTTACCAAAGTCCAGAGCTACAAATCTGCAGTCTGTACTCTGGAGTTGTTAGTGAGTTTTCTAATCTGAAACTGCCCCTCTTCTAGGCAAAACACCTACTTCCTTCATGTTTTCTCCGTTAAAACCTTTGATTCTTTCTAACTGGCATATTTTCAACAAGAACATTTTACATTTCGAGCTGTTGTTCTGAAAAATGTTGAATATAAACAAAATTGATTTGAGAAATGTTTTTAGACTAAATGGAGAAAAGAAAGGAGGGCCATCCATTTGTCCAAATTTTTTAATTGAGATGAAAATCCAAGTCGAAATTAAATTGTTTCACAAAAAATGATTCTTTAGCTGCATCAAAGAAAGTTGTGAAAATTAAATATTATTTCATTTGTTAATCCAACGAAATCCTGTTCTATTCCTCATAGTTTTTCCTTTCTGTTTTTCTTCTCCTCTGTCTCCTTATCCTGAAGTGCTATTTCTTTGCCCCTCTACATGGAATGCAGCCTCTACATGGAAATGATACTTGCTTTTCTGTGGACTGCTATGATAGTCCTCTCATTGCTGAAGAGCCACGGTTTACAACAGAATGTTGGCGAACAGTTCAGACTTGTTCTTGGCTTACATTTTCTAAACCTCACTAATGTTTTACCAATTAGGATACCCAGATGATACAGCATTGGGGTTGATAAAAGCCAATTGTCACAATCCTGTGACGAATTAAGTTATTGAAGCAATAAAACCAAAACAAGTGAAGAAAATTGAAATACTTAATTATTTGCATTAAAATTTGAGCCTGCCTTGGTAACTTGTACCTGTAATCCCAGCACTTGGAGACAGAGTCAGAAAGAGCACAAGTTTGAGCCCAGCCTGGGCAATTTAGCTACTTAGTGAGACTCCATCTCAAAAACATTTTTAAAAAGTAAATGGTTAAAAAGGGTCTGGGTTTTTAGGTATGTGCAATCCTCAATCCAAAAAAAAAGCACATATAAAATATGCATATAACATATACAAATAAAAGATGCTTCATTATTTAAAATATATTTAATATATACAAACTTATCAAAAAATAGAAAAAAGCAAACTATTTTTATAAAAGAACATACAGCTATAATTCAAAATTTGTGAATTTTATCTGACTCTAGCAAGTCTGGCTATTATGGTCAAAAGAGATTATCTCAGCATTCAGTTTTTTCTCTCAAGACTTTAATAAGAAAAACATTAACATCTAACTCCACCCCTATTTTCCAAAGTTGCTATTAATTTTTCTTCAATATGAAAGCGCAGTTTTCGATAGAAATTTTTTCGAGCAGCCATCTACAGATGAAAGGTATTATTTCAATGACCTTAATGAACAAGTGACAGTTTTTATTCAACCACAAGACGTGAATGCAACTCTTCCTAATGAACTATGTGAATTTGTATGTGTACGTATCTTCTGGTTTGCAGTTTTTACTGTACTCATAAAAAAGTAATTTTTTTGAACTGCAAATTCAAAATTTTATAAAAATCAGTTGATCTTCTTAAACGTTTGGAAGTGTCTCATTTGCTGTTTCTCTACACTAAAACTTTAACTGTATACGCCCGACTTTCTACGAGAAAATTCTCAAAAGAGCTCGCTGCTCCCTCTGAGTTCTCATCTCTGTACCTGCACAGAAATCCTCTCTTAACTTCTCAGTTACCTTTTTCTTTCCAAATTTGTCCCTTTTCCCTGTATTGATTTCAGTGGTTTCTTCAGGGCTTGCTCAGGTCATCGTCTCCTGGTGTCAGATCTTAGGAGTTACCTCAAGCACTATAAATGTTTACAGATTCCTTTTGTCTGGATTTCTTTGAATCGCAGGAGGTCTTCTGCTTCTCAATTTCTCTCTTGGCTCCGAGGGTTCACTCCTGAACCCTCCACCTCGCCTCAACCCTCAGTGAGCTCTTCACCGTCTGCATTCTGTCACCCTCACAATCAGCACCTCTCTTTATATCTTAATTGATCCATACATATTATCTCCGGGTCTTTGTGTACAAGGACACCGCCCTATATTTTGAGCATATATATGTTATATATAAAGTTTATTATTCACAAGTGCTAGGTGGTTTATCGCTTAACTTACAGTTCTGCACCTATGCATAGCAATTACTTCATGGCTATATAAAACTAAGAAGTCCAAATTTACAGATATGTATTTAATATAATAAATATACTAAAAATTAAGCTGCACCAAATAGTGTGTGAATTGAGCCATAAAAATGAGCTCTTTGCATCCAGTTTACATAAGAATGAAGTACTATTGAAAAAGAATACTGGATTTTCAATAGTTGGGCAAGGCCAGAGCAATAGAGGGCAATCAAATGGACCATAAAACACCTCTTTTGAAGATGATATAATACATACTAAACTATGTATAAAGCACTACTTAAATTTTATAGTTTAAATTATTTGTCATTCTCCTTGTAGAGAGTTAAAATCCCAAGTGATCACTTAACCTTTTCCTGATCTTTATCCCACAATACAAAATTTGTATGCATGGTATGCTCACCATAACATTACAGTCCGATTAAATTTTATGCAACCTTACATGACTATTCAATTTATTTTCTATTGAAGCAGAAAACTATTGGTACACAATAAGGAAAAGGATATGTAAAAAGTAGCCTCCACAATTTAAGTTTATGTGTCGATAAAAATGTTTTAAAGATTAAATATATATCTGGAAAATAATTTCAGGATAGGGATGTATCTTAATAATACAGTGCCAAGGGCTGGGGATCTAGCTCAGCGGTCTAAGCGCCTGCTTGGCAAGCGCAAGGTCGTGAGTTCAATCCCCAGTTCCACAAAAAATACAGTGCCAAGCATGCACAAGGACCTGGGATTAACCTTGAAAAATCACCAAAAAATATAAAATAGATAAGTTTTATAAATAGTTTAATAATGTACAAATATATTCATATTAACCAAGGAGAAATAAACTAATGCATCTAAAACTCAATTATAGGTATATTTGTATGAATAGTGTTTGTTAAGTCATCAACCTGGAAGATTTTCACAATGGTTGAACTAATTAGGATTTAAAATTATGCTAATGTTACAGATTTAAAAACTGAGTTAAATAAAATTCTAATTAATTTTTTTGAGGTTACATGACAAGAAAAATGGCAGAACTAGGTCCTGAATCTAGAAAGCATGACTTTACAATTGACATTTAGCTAGCACCGTTTACCATCATGGACACACTGGAAGGCTTAACACTTTCCATTTATACCAGTTGTCAGGTTCTAGGTAGAGATATAGAAAGATAGGTGTGTAAGTTGAAAGATAGATAGACACACAGACAGATAGACCAACTGTTAGACAGACAGACAGATCACAGCAATGCTTTGAAATCTATTCTAGTATCAACCTACTGTAGAAACAAATTAAAGAAAATCAAGTAAATTTCTTTAGTTTTCACTGATAGGTTGCGATAAAGCTGATATTTGAATCAGGACACTCTTCTTGCTCTTCACCACTATACTACAGTGTCTCATGAAGACAAAACATACAAAAATAAAATGTATTCACATCACTTTGTTCACATTTTGAATTCTGACTTAGTTTGACAAAGATGAGAATTGAACACATTTGCAAAATTTCACCATTTTTTATGCCAAATAGAACCCACTCCTTTATGCTTGTAGACATAATGATCAGAGCATTGCATATTTCACCACATCAGACAGTAATATCTAAGGTCATGTCTTAATTGTACATTTTGTAAATCATTTTGTTCACCGTAGAGATACACTTTCCATGTCAAATCTTTGATTCAAGACACATGGAAGAATCAAGATATCATCAATATAAACAGTGGCAAGCTTCGTCAAGTAATTCTTCTAATCTCTAACACTTAAAGCACTCATGAAAAATTTCCTACTGTCTCATTGCATTTATTTTTAAAGCATTATCAATATAATAACATACAAATATATGAAATTAGAAGAATAAGATACAAATTCGAAGGAGAGGAGACTATTTTCACATCATGTTGCTATAAGAGTAAAATGTTTTGGCAATTAATCAGAAGTCAGTAAATTTCTTGTACCATAACCAATGACATTTGAACTTCATAGTAGAAGAGTTCTTTCATTGTTTATATTCTTCAAATAATGCAGCCAGATGAGAAAGAATTTCAAAATATGAGTGAATACCTTATATGAATTAACAAATCTTTGTGAAAATACATGTGCTTTTAAACTCATACAGAAAAATTGGTCCTCATGCAACATAAAATGAAATTTAAATCATACAATTCAGCCAAAGTCATCCTCATATGTTTGTTTAGTCACCATGTTCAATACTTATCATTCTCAGCAGAAGCAATTCCATGCTCACAATTTAGGATGATGTGAATTTAAGGTTGTTAGTTAACTCATTAGAACTTTATGCTGTTGTGAAGATTAAATGAAATAATGAACATAGAATAGTATACTTCCTGATACATAATAATTATCTAACATTTGCTGTTTATTTTATTATCTTTCTATTCTTCTTGCTGCTTAGTAGATGGTATGAATAAAGACTGTGACCTCAAGTAGATGCGAACATTGTCAGTCAAACAAAAATGAGAAAATAATGGTATGTTATGTAGCATGTGAAAAGAAATTAGAGAAATATATAAATGAAACTTGACAACTTAGAGATAGTAGAATAATTGTGGTATGTAGTTTTCAACTTCTATTGTATAAACATTTATCACACGATCTGTATTTTCTTCCTTACAGGTACATCTAAACATAACTAAAACCATTTTGAATCTCATATGGTCTTCTATATTTTAGCAAAATATACTCTCACTAGTCACTTCATTCATCTTTATCAATGAATATATTGAAAATTTCTAAACATGGTTGGGATGCCAGTGTAAGTTGTGTATGTTAATAAAAACAGATAATTGCTATGTTATTACATTTTTATTTTTTATGATTAGTTACATATAGTCATTAGCTCGTTAGTGACATATTTATACTCAAAATGCTATTGACAACATGCTTTCAGAATGCAAATTGTCAACTCTTTCAAAGTTCTTAATAAATAAGCATCACAAATATTCAGGAATCTAGCCATTGTTAATCTCCTGTTGTTATGTTTTGAAGACCTGTATTGCTTTCAGTGTTCTGTTCTGAAATGCTATGTTGTGTTTGACTCTATGCTGTTTTGTTTTGTTTTGTTCTACTCTCTTTAAGATAAAATTTAAAAAAATATTCAGGAATCAAAATTTCTACCTTGAGATTCTTAATTTTA
>RJWT010010854.1:0-23780 GCA_004365215.1 Cuniculus paca | reverse complement strand
GTGGGGCCTCCACTCTCAGGACTTCATCAGATCCAAATGATTTCATGAAAGTCCCTCCTGCAAATACCACTGACAAACTCAAGGCTTAACCATGAACTTTTAGGGGACACACAAACCACAGCACATGCCACCCCAATTTTTCCTTTGTCTACATCACATCTACTCAATAAGGCCCATCCAGAACCAGAACACTACAGTTTTCCTGAGATGGCCTTTCAAATCTGCTACTTGAAAGGACTCTCTCCCTACCAGCAACCCCAGCCACCTCGTATGCAATGCCTCAGGCTTCTCCTTTGGTGCCTACTTTGTTTTCCCCAGGAATTCCCATTTCAATTTCTTTCTCTCCTGTTAAAGCACTGATGCCTCTTACAAGCAGGGCTGCATCTGACTATCGCCAGCATCTGGCCTTTCCCAACAAGAACCTAACAGACATTCATGGGATCACCACAGTCAGATCGAGTATCTTAAAACTATTTGCATCTCAGGTCTGCACACTTCCAGTAATGCTTATAAGACCCACATCAACAGTATAAAACAGTCTGCCAACTAAAGATCAATATGATGCTTGATATCGTGGTTTTTTTTTTATTAGTACACTTACCTACAGATACTCCCCAGCTGGTAGAAATAATCTACTTTTCTTCCTTGGCAGGAGCCTTTGGATGTTTGTAGCTCCCTCAAATATTCAGAACACCACCTACAATCTGTCATCTCCATGAGGCAGCGAGTGTGATTTTCAGAGTATGCCAACTTAATCCTGTAATCCCTGAAGCGGTGCACCTCAGTGCCTCCACACTGCTCAAGTGTGGTGCTCCTGGGTGTGGCTCACAACCTGATGTGACCAGGTCTGGGGCCCGCCTCCCAGCACACTGACCCATTCCGCAGTCGCCTGCCCACCTTTAACCTTAAGCAGCCTGCACAAGTTCTTTGCACTGCCTGACATGCCCTCTCCATGCCTCTTCATCAGGTCCCTCCATCCATCTCCTTGTGGTCCTCACCCCAAAGCATGGCAGGTGCACCTTCCCTTGGGCACACCGTGAGCTCCAGATGGACGCCCACACCCCATCAGACCTAATCCGAGCTTTTCCTGCTAAATTCACAACAGTACAGAAGCTCCCCTGCCTTTGCTCTGTGTGGGCGGCACTTGGCACAGGGCTAGGAACATGGTAGGACTCCATGAAAGCTTGGTGCACAGAGGAAGGGCCAACCAAAGAGCAAAGGAACAATTCCATTCAAATGGACCATCCAGAAAGCCACACTCACTAACAGGAATGTCTTTCTGTCCAGAAAGTTAGGTTGGTACCCTCACAAACAGAATGTGCTCCATTTAAATTTCAAATTGAGCATAAAGTTATCATATGAAAAATCTACAGCATGATAATTCAAACAACTGTTGGTCAATATTAAGATTTTTAATACTCAAATTTTCTTCACACTTCAATATGGTTATTTTGGAACATCTGTGCGTAAAAGCTGGGTTTTAAATATTCAGCTCCAAATGACTGACAGCACAAGTTAGCAGATACTGATTATCATGCTAACGGTGTTTTAAAATGCCTCAAAGTGTGGACACACCAACTCCCGCACTGCGTGTTACTGCCCCGTATCGACAGCTGTTCTGTCATGAGTGACATCCAGCTGTCAGTATGGAGACAGCTCTTCCCTGAAGGTTAGCTTCAACTATGAAACTCACAAAACAGGCCAAAAGGAAGGGAAGGGGTTAAATCTAAAAATTAACCGAATAGTTCATATCACAACCAAAACTGGCACTTCCTAGTTCTGACTGATCATCAGAATCTGTATCAGCTCCTACTGGTCATTCTTTTTCTTCTGGCTACATAACCAGACTCCCTTCTCACAGTACAGTAGACCCCGGTCTGAAATGGTAGTGGAATGGAGACTCAAGGGCACTGTGGCTGAGGAAGACGGTGTCATCTCAGAGGCTCCTGACACCAAAAGGGACGGTATTAAACACAGCACTCTCCGATATCCTCTCCACTTCCCACCAAATCCATCAGATTTTATTTAAACCACAAGTCTTTTCTCGTAGGAGCACAGGACATTCTTGGGTTCATAAACTATCACATCATTCCTTTTCAAACCTTCTTTACACACACACACACAATCTCTGAGGTCCTCCCAGTTACTGACAAAGGAAGAAAGAGTCCTCGACATGGAAGCTGGAATAGAAAAATCTTGGCAATAGAACTTAGGGATACTAACACATGAGCCCCAGCATCTGGAAACTCATTTGGTGAACCTTGTCTCACTGAGAGTCCAAAGATGCTGTTTATTAAAAGTATTAAAGGAATTTAATCACTGAACCAAAGAGAGCACTCAGGAGTGCATACAAACAAGACCCTGGCATGGGAAAAATAGCCCAACTTTTCAAATGAGCCCCCACGACATTTTACAAAGCTTCCATTCTTCTGTCCACCCCAAGGCCCCGCCCGAGTTCTACACCCAGGCACCTGGAGGTGCTCCCACTGCAGGATGGAAAAGTGCTGCTGGACTTGGGAGGGAGGCCCAGAGAGGCCAGGCCTCCTGTAGGACAGCAGAATACACCACTGTGAAATACGCCTCATTAGCAATAGGATGATTTTGAGCTGGTTACTTTGAGAAACTGCGGACGCAGAAGTTTTGAAAACAGAGCAGAAGTGACCCTATCCTACTGAAAACTGAAATCTACAGCAACAACAACAAAAAAGCCCATTTGTAGGGTGTTTCCACCAGGTACCAGGAAGACAGGAGGATTCTACATCACGTGGGACTCTCACTCATGGGACGGTACCAGCTTAAACCTGCGTAACACAGCTTAGCTTTGATCAACTGCTTTTCCTGCTTATCTTTCCACAAACACCCCCCAACATCCTTCCGTGTAATTAGCTGATGATGGTGTCCAAGCCTAAATTCCAAGGTACTTTCCACTTTGAGCCTTACTCGTTTCTCTGACCATTGCCCTGCTGCACATGGGGTACACATGCTATGAAATTTTTGGTTTTCTCTTGTTTGTCTTTTGTCACAGGGCTCTGTTCCAACTAAGAACTATAAAAATAGAAATTATTCTGCCTCTCTGGCATTCCTGACCTGGGGGAAAAAAGCCTGCAACACAAAAATAAAGAACTGGGCATGGTGGTATAGGACTCTAATCCCAGCACTCCAGGAGGCTGAGGCAGGAAGACTGCAAGCTGAACTCCAGCCTAGGCAATTTAGCAATTTAGTGAGACTCTACCTAAAAAAAAAAAAAAAAAAATTAAAAAGCTGGGAGTTATAGCTCGATATGAAGAAGGCCTTGGGTTCAATCAGCAGTACCACAAAATAAATTTTTTTAAAATGCACCCCTTACTCAAGCATCCACTGTACTTCCTGCAGGGTGCCGTCAGTCTGATTACATGAGGTCCCCAGGTCACTGAACACTTCCTGTCACAGTCATGCACTATTTTTCTAACTGTAGCTCTACCCAGCCTGTTTTCCATCTCTCCAATATTGCTTAGAAAGGAGTTTTGCATCCTTACATTTTTAAGGAGCCCCCCACCCCTCATATGCAAAGAACCCTACATCTCTCGCCTCACTTAATCTTGCTCCTTCTTTGTCCCTGCACTTCGATAGCCTGCTCCATCTAGAACAGAAATCTTCAGGGCCGACAGCTCGAGAGAATGACCCAGATAGCTTCTGAACAAGTTGGAGCCTATGCAATTGGGCTGGAGCCTGTGCTACTGGAATCCTCTCTTAAAGGGTTTCGGGAACTGCAGAACTATCCAACAGAATGGAGACTTAATTGGAGACTCTACTGGTATCATTGTAATGTCAGTACCACTGTTTGGATTGCTCATATTAAAGAAAACAAAAGTAAAATGGAGGAGCATTGTGTCTCAGTTATTTTTTTCTCTTTGCTGAGACAAAACACTCAGCACTCAAAGTCAGAAGAGGAAAGGTTTATTGTAGCTCATAATTTGCAGAGTTCACAATCAGTTAGCTCAAGGCAGGGTGGTGTGGCAGAGATGCACTATAGAGGAGAAACAGTTCATGACAAAGCAGGGCAGGCAGACAGTAGCCAAAGTGAAGTACTAAGCAGCAAGCAGCGAGCCACAACAGCAGCCCTCTTTCCGTCCCTTAAAAACTATCCAGGCTACGTGCCTTTAGTGCGGGTAGCACTCACACCCAGGGTGGGCCTTCCCATTATCCACACCCAGAATTAGGCCAAACCAATCAGTGGACTGATTTAGTAACGACACACACTTAATCCCAGCATCACACACTCTAGATCCGGCCATCTCCGAAAAGCCCCACCTATGACCACATGAGGCCTTGAAAGGACTTCCAGACACAAGCCATAACACATTGGTCCTGGACACTCAGAATGAGAAGCTTCCCATGCAGTCCCTAGGCCACAACCTACCTGAATTCTGCTGACCTGAACTGTGAGAACACAGTCACTTCGCTGAGAGCTGATCTCTGGAACACACTCTTCCCTGCTAAATTCCTGCCAACAGACCAGTTCCTCCAAATACCAGGAAACTCGTACTGTACCCAACCTTTTCTTACAAGACACTTCAACATTCCCCAGCACAGAGAGTACAATAATTCCTAACAAGTGATGTAATTCCAACCCCTTAGGGTTTAAGGCTATAAATACAGCCAGCATTATGTGAACCTTGGAGCACATTTTGTTTGAATGTGTTTTCTCAAACGGCAATCCTCATTAGCTCCAAATAAATGTGGTTTCCTTTATTCTCTACTACATTGGTTTTTATTTGGGGGCAACATTTACAAGAGACAAAATTTGAGAATACAGACCTAAAAGCTTTTGTGGACCCTGAGGCCTTCTGGCTGGTGATTCTCTGGGCTAGGAGTCTTGGCGAAACAGGGCACAGGTAGAAAATAAACCAGGTAATGTGCTGTGAAAGAGCAAAACTGGCCTCACCAGTTTTATCTGTGATTTCAGTTGAAAGGGAAAATCCCAAGGGAGCCTATTCACTAACTTTCCATTAAATTTCCCTCACCTAATTGAACAGAACCTCAATGGGGACAGCCATCAGTGTCTTTACCCGTCTTCTCATCAACACTTTTGATTTACAGAGGGTAAACTGAGACCCAAGGCAAAGAGCTTCATTCAGGAATACGATGGCCACCCACAGAAAGAGTTGCAGGACTCAGGGTTCCTGGACTTCTCCTATAACTCTTTCTATACATTCAGATTCCGACTCACTGGAACAAAAGGCTCACCTTTGATGCTGTATGCCAATTAGCACGGCGGACCCTCCAGCTCCCTCAGTGGTCTCTGCTCAGAAGTAGTTGTTACTACCTTTAAATGGCTTTTCTTTACCTCAGGGACCCATCAGCTTCACACAATTTTGGATTATATCCTTCTCCTCCCAGGAGAGTGGCTTCATTTTCATAATAATACAAAGGCTCTCAACCTTAAAACATTTAGAGTAGCTTCCGAAATGTCACTCAAAAGGGCCTGTGTACTTCCATTGAGGAGATTCCAGCTCCCTGCTCAAGATAAGCAACATAGAGAAGGGAGTGAGAAGTAGAAGTTCATAGTATACAAAGCAGAGAAAGCTTCTAAGAAAATTCTACTCACTTGCAAAAGAAATCTGTCAGACTAATGTTATCACTTTGGTCTTCCCAAAAGCACAATAAAAAATTATGTGAGCTTTGAACAATCTTAAGCATCCCGTTTAGCCACATCATTTGAGCCTTTCAGGGCTGTATTAAGCTTTGCTGTAGACCTTCATCCTCATTCCACACCCCATTAAGTATGGGCTGTCTTAGAATCTACCCCCCTCCAGGTGGCTATTTTCACACCAAGAAATCCCACATTTTGACACTCATCTGCCATAACTTTGCAACAGAGTGGTTACTCAGATTTAATTTAAGCAAATAATTACCTCCATGCATAGGTACAGGGACAGAATGATGCATGAAGATTCACAGTTGCACGCTTGTGGTTTGAAGTAGAGTGTGCAGATGTGGACACACTAGGCCTTACAACATTGTCACTGTGCCCATGAATTCTCCAATTCACTGACTACAGTGGTCTGAAATGTCAGCCGGAGACCTTTAAGATTTAGCTTGGAAAGTGATGTAGGTCACCAGGCGCGTGAGGAACACACTGCTAAACGCAAAAGCTTGTGTGGGGAAAGCTGTATCACCAGTCACTCATGCCAGCATTTCCTAATGCTCCATGGATTTTTTTTGCAGAGAAAAGAAATTGCTCGAAAGACTGATATAAAACAATTGTACAAGTAATTCCTGAATTTCTTTTCAATACAAAAAATGTCACAATAACACCTTGTTAAACCCCTTGCACCCCTGAAAAATGACTAAATCCCATGGCAGGGTATCTGGGCACCTTGGACCTCTCCCCACCATCCCATCTCACCTGCTGCTACGTCCACAGGACATCACTCTGATATTCCACAAGTTACACTGCTTGTATTCCTTGTATTCATTTTTCTGTATTTATGCAAAGGTCTTCACTTGGAACACACTTCTGCCAAGAAACAGTCTACCTTCTGCCTGGGAATATTCTCCCCATTTTCTCAAAATGCCGCACTCTAGAACCCCACCCTTTTCCATGCAAAATAAAATTCACAGTATAAATGGCCCCTCGCCACCCAAGTTATAATGGTCTGTTAGGGCTTGTGTCTAGATGTCCCCCAAACCCTCATGCTGGGATTGATTCATGGTGCAATGCTAGGATTCAGGGTATGAGTGCGCTGCCTGCACTAAGGGTAGAGGCTTCTCACTTGCCTTGTTGCCTCTGCGTTCTGCTGGCCGTGAACTGTTTCTTCTCTGTTATGCCCTCCGCCTGCCGCCCTGCCTTGGAGCCAGCCGATTATAGACCGAAACCTCTGCAAACTGTGAGCTAAATAAACCTTTCCTACTTTAACTCTGGGTGCCAGGTATTTTGTCTCAGCAACAAGAAAAGTAACTAATGCTCAACCACGTGGTGCACATCACATGCTGAGCTGAACTTGGCCATGACCTGCCCAGTGCAATCAGCAGAGGACAGAGGCACTTCTTACTCATCTGTTCCTTACTGCATCTCTCACTGTGTCTAACGGGAGAATTCAGCAAACATCTGTAGAAACAACTGGTTGTTGGGAAAAGTCACCTTCTTCCCTCAGACACATGCAAGTAAATCATAAGCTGGTGAGGAGTTGCAACCAACCAATGATTCTCCAGGAAGTTAAAGAAGTCTTCACTTCAACTGTCTTTCTAGGCCTGATGAAAAGTATTCAGGTAAGTTTACGATACCAAAACAAAATAAAGTTTTCACCTCACAGCAAGTGACGGTAATAAATGCTTACATATGAATTCTAATTTATTTTTTAACTCCTTATTTTGAAATAAGTTCAGGCGTAGGAAAATAGTATAAGGACTTCCCAAATATCACTGATCTGGATTCTGCAAAGGTTAGCATCCTACATGCTAATAAAATGACCAAAACCAAGAAATTGACAAAAGTACTATACTATTAAGAAATTTACAGATCTTACTCAAATTTCATCTGTCATTCCACATTCCATGTTCCCTTTCTAGACCACAATCAAACTGGGACCGCACATTTAATAGTCTTTTTGGATCTTGGACATGTCTTCAAAGGTACTTCATCTTTTATGATCTTGACAATTTTGAAGATTACAGGCAAGGTATCTTGTGAAATAGCCACAATTTGGGTTAGTCTGAAAATATTAAATGGAAAATTCTAGAAATAATTCCAAAACTTTAAACTGCTTTTTCTTACAGTACTGTTATAATTGCTCTAGTCTATTATTAAATATCGCTGCTAATCTCTACCTGTCTAATAGATAAATTGGAATTTACCATAGGTATACAGTCATGCATAGGAGAAAGCATAGTCTAAACAGGGTTCATCACTCTGGTTTTGGCATCCACCGTGGTCCTGGAGAGCATCCCTGCATCTTCAGACTGTTCTGCCCCCTAGCCTAGAGACTGGTCATCATGAAACCTCCAGCTGGACTTCATTCAGCACGATGTGTGGGCAGCAAGCCTTGGTTCCCTCAGTCTTACCGCTCTGCCCTCTGCTCCTGTCTCACCCTCTCTCCCACATTTCCCTCCTTGGGAGCATGCAGACCTGCAGAGACCAGGGAGCACCATGAGCACTTACTGATCACCCATGTACCCCTACCCGCCCACTATCCTTCACACACCATGCGGGACAAAGGCACCAAGAAAGGCATTAATGACTGCAGACCTTGGTTGCCTACAGCCCTTCACACAACTGCTGTAGGAGAAACCATCAGATTAGGTTAACGTGGGAGTTCTTCAATCCTGCAAATCCAGGTCCTATGATCCCCCTGCACGTGGCAGGGGACAATTTCTGCTTTCTCGGAATGTCACTTCTCCCCATAAGTCAGGCACTCAGGCCCCTGCTCATACTGGCCCTTCACTGAGCTGCACTCCCGGCCTGACACCTTCTCTGTGCTCTAACTATCCTTCCTCTGGGGCTCTGTGTGGCTTATTCCCTCCTCGTACCCACATGACTGCTCAACACTCACCCACAGCTGGGCTCCCCTGACTGCACGGGGCCTCATCCCCACCTGCTCCACCACACACACTCCCATTTGACAGACTTAGAAAATGACCTGTATGCTCGCTATTTGGGTCTCCACAGCAGGACTGCCAGCTCCGTCACAGCAGGAACGTGCTGCTGTGCACTCATATGACTTCGGCACCTAGAACAATCTGTGAGGTACGGCGTGCTCACTGAGCATTGTCAAACGGATGCTGAACACACAAATGGCAGGAGTATTGTCTCCATAAAGAGTTAACACCTTTATCCAGTTTGCTTTATGCAGTTTCAGTTACTTGTGGTCAACAGGGCTCTGAAAATATTAAATGGTAAACTCCAGAAATAGTTTATAAATTTTTTGTTTTGTTGCATGTGTTGTGGTTTTGTTATTTTGAGATAGGGTCTCATATGCAGTCTAGACTCAGACTGGCCTTGAACTTACTCGGTAGTCCATCCTGGCACTGAACTCTGAATCCTCCTAACTGATAGAATTAAAGGTACACATCATGATCTTCCAAAGTTTGTAAGTTTTAAACTATAATCTATTCTGAGTAACATGAAAAAATCTTACATTATCTTAATCCATCCAGTCAGAGACTTGAATCATCCCTTTTATCCAGCGTATCCACACTGTATATGCCACCAACCCAGTGTTAGTCACTGTTAGCTATCTTGGTTATTACATTAACTAGCACAGTGACTGAGTGTCCGTGTTCAATTACCCTTCATGTTATACATTAGTGACTTCAAAACATGAGAGTAGTAACACTGGCAATTCAGATAGTAAACCAAAGAGAAGTCATGAAATGATTTATTTAAGGCTGGGTGTGGGGCACATGCCTGTAATGCCAGCACTCTGGGAGCCTGAGGTAGGAGGAACTTCAATTTGAGCCCAGCTTGGGAAATTTAGAGCCTTAGTGAAAGTGCCTTAAAATAAAAAAGGGTTAGGGACTGAACTCAGTGCAAAGGGCCTGAGTTCAATCCTCAGTACCACAGAAAGAGAGAGCAAGAGCAAAAGTGTGTAGGAGATAGAGAGATCAGCCATTTTACTTTTTGCTGGCTGTGCACTATGGAACAAATTACCCAGTCACATTTCAGTTTCCTCATCTATAAAACAGCATTGGTAATAAAACATTTGTTTCATAGGCAAAAAATAACTTCATATATCCAGGAGCTTATAAATAGGGACTGACAAACTACTTCTATCCAGAAAATATGAATAAAACCTAGGCTCAACCTCTAGCCTTACAACTATAATCCTTTTATCTGCTATTGTGAAATCTCTTTTATTTTCAGCAATGTGAATTAATACAATCTCTCTCTCTCTCACTCAACAAAATCAATGACACTATTTCTACTCAAAGGTTATATGTGTAATTGACATTGATTTCACAGTACTACAGGACTTAAAAATGAGATCATTTGCAGGACATATGTGACTATTAAATAAAGTGAAGGAAATCACCAAGAACAATAATAAAAGTAAAAGACATGGGGAAAACAAACCAGCAGACACATACAAATAAGTACTACTTACTATGATGAACATTTCAACTGAAATTTTCGAAAGACTTTTCTCACACCAATGAAAGAATTACTTGCCATTGCATACACCTCTAGCTAGAGTGATACCCTTACCGAAATCTAGAGTTGAAAATCCCTTTGGAAGCCTGGCTGGCTCCTTGGACTTCCATTTCAGTGTACACAGAGGGGTTCAGCCTCACTGGCTCCTGCTGGGGACAGATTAGGAAGCAGGGACTGGGGAAATCAACCCACATAGATGTGCAAATCAATGCCACCTGGGGGTCAATTCCAGGCCTGCTCTGGCATCCTCCTAGGAAACGCAGTGGTTAGCCCAGGACACAGAACTCCTAAGATAATATTTGTATTCCTGCAAGTTTGTATTTGTACTTTAAGATAGTGACTATAAAGAGTCGCTCAACATTTGGCAAACAAACACTAGAGAGATACACAGGAGAACAATGAACAGGAAATACAGACACTGCATGTCATTCATTGTTTCTCAAAAGATGAAGAAAAGTTTTTTGCCTCCTCAACAAAGGTGGCTCAAATGAGGAATTAATGATGGTGCATATTAACTATGCAATAAATAATCATGCAATAAACTTCCTGATTAAAAAGAGCAACATCAAGTTTTA
Source organism: Cuniculus paca (assembly GCA_004365215.1). Classification (NCBI taxonomy): domain Eukaryota; kingdom Metazoa; phylum Chordata; class Mammalia; order Rodentia; family Cuniculidae; genus Cuniculus; species Cuniculus paca. The sequence goes on along the minus strand of RJWT010010854.1, from coordinate 13,076 downwards.
ATAGTTCACCAAGTAAAACCAAGTTTTGCTGGACCCACCAGTTGAGAGGCAGAGCAATGAATGGGAAGATAGACACATGCATACACACATAACATACATACATATCACGCCCATGGTTCTTTCTAAAATTCAACTTTGAGTATAATTTTTATAATTCAATTTCGAGAATTATTATTCACTAACAAAGAATTCAATCATCTTTGAAGACCTTTTAAAAAATACAAGCTACTTAATAAAAAGTGTATGTAGAAAAACTTACAGCAAATATCATACTCAAGGGTGAAAGCTTTTCATCTAAGATCAGGAACCAGGCAAGAATGCATTATATTACCACATCCATCCAACACAGTACTGGAAGCTCTAGCCAGAACAAGAAATATTTCTTTTCATAGCAAAATAAATAAATAATAAATGGCATCCAAATTTGAAAGAAAGAAGTAAAAGTATCACTGCTAGCAGATAATATGATCTTAGAGAAAATCTCAAAGATTACACACACATGCACAGCCTAGTTAAAATTAATGAACTCAACAATATGCCAGAATACAAAATTAACACACAAAAAACAGGTGAATTTGTATGCATTAGCAATGAATAATCCAAGAAAAGAATTACAAGGATAATTTCATTTACAATAACATCAAAAATACTTAGAAATTAACCGAGAAGTGAAAAACTTTGCAAAATAAAAATCATGGCTCATTGCTAAAAAAAAAAAAAAAAATTAAAGGAAACAACTGGAGAAAGATCTCATCCTGATGGATTAGAAGACTTAATATTACTAATATGTCAATTCTTCCCAATGCAATACACAAATTCGATGCAATCCCTTGCAAGGTCCCAAAGACAATTTTTGCAGAAATAGAAATATCCATCCTAAAATTCATACTAATTCCCAAGGGACTTCAAATAAGCAAAACACACTTGATAAAGAAGAAAAGTAGAGGCCCCACACTTCTTGGTTTCAAAACTTCCTACAAAAAAACAATAATTAAAACAACATGGCACTGGCATAAAGCAGACATACAAAGCAACATAAGACTGGCTTAGAAATAGACCCTTAGAAATAGAATAGATATGACCAAATGATTTTTGACAAGGTTGCTGAGATCATTCAAAGGGGAAAAGACAGTTTCTTCAACAAATATTGCTGGGGAAACTGAATATCCACATGCAAAAGGATAAAGATGGACCCTCATCAACAATATATACATGAAAATTAATTCAAAATGGATCAAAGATCTCAATGTTTAGACCTACACCATGACAGTCAGAGAAAAGGGCAGAGAGGGAGATCTTTGTACCCCACATTTACAGCAACATCTTTCACAGTCACTGACATATTAAAGCAGTCCAGGTGTCCATCAACAGATGAATGAATAAATAAAATGTGGCCCATACATACAATGTAATATTCAGTCTTAAAGGGAAGATATTCCGATGCATGTTATCACATGGATGAACCTTAAGGACATTAATACTAAGTAAAATAAGCCAGTCCTAGAAAATATGATTCCACGTAGATGAGGAACCTAGAGAACTCAAAATCACAGTAACAGGAGAATGATGGTTTCTAGGAGCTGGGAGACGGGAATGAAAGTTATTACTGAATAAGTAGAGAGATTCAGTTTTGTAAGAAGAAAAGTATTATATAAATGCACAATGTTATGAATGTATTTAATACCAGCGAACTGCACACTTAAAAATGGTCAGGATAATAAATTTTACACACTTTACCACCTTAAAAAGCTTTTTGAAAATAAACTACTTATATAAGGCAGTATCAAGGGCTGGGGATTTAGCTCAGTGGCTAGGTGCCTTCCTGGCAAGCGTGAAGTCGTGAGTTCGATTCCTAGTGCTGAGAAAAAAAAAAAACTTATTGAAATTATAACGTAGTATCTTTGGTGAAATTACATTAAGTTATTCTCCCAGAAGCATAAAGGAGGTGAGGAATGTACTTTTAAAATCATGACAAAATTATGTCATAATGTATGGGGTTTTTTTTAATCTGAGGTAAAGGAAGTTTCCTTTACCCCTCAGGCTGTAGGGGAGGAAATAATAAAACATTATAGAAATTGCTGTCTTGAGGACTATTCTTTCTGAAATTGTTGGCTGGAGACCCCTATGGGACACCTTTCATGTGCAGCTTGATGTAAGGATATTGCCAGTGTCACCCTGGACCCTCAACACAGTGAGACCCGGAGCAGGGTTATCATGTGGTGGGGCAACTTAGGGCTACAATGGGCCAAGTGCACAGGGCAGTTTTGTGACCGGCAGCAAAGTGACCACAGTCATGAGTCACTTAATGCAGCATGAAGACAGCGATCATGTCGCTGAAGGGTATCCCCCATGACCACCCTTGTTATCTGCGGGCTGGACTGGCAGAATGAGCCTGTGGGTGACTGCAGAGCGTTTCCACGTCGGTGTTACAGGATGGGGCTCTGGAGAAGATGGGCAGCCAGCAAGTGAGCAAAGAACACAGACTGGACGAATGCACAGCAAAAAGACAACAGATGTCGGCAGGGGGAGGAGAACAGGCCTGGAGATGCCGCATGGAGAGGGGCACCTTTAAACACGAATATCCTGTCAGGTTCCATCTGGAAAGTGCGTTTTCCAGTAAGGGTGGCAACCGGCAAAGAACGGCCTTTCCCTTGGGGTTTAACCTTCTTGATTTTCTCTTAGCCTCCTGAGTCACCACTGGGCCTCCGGGGATAACACTGCCCCCTCCAAAGTGCAGACTCACTCCTGGCAGGAAAGAAACCCTGGGAGTCCGCTCCCACCAACACTGCTGAGCCCCGAGCCCGCCCCTGCGTGACGGTGTTCAGAACATGTGACTGCAGCGCAACCCCTTTCTGTGGGGCTCTGTGCCTTCAAAAGGCTGTGCTGGCCCGGTGGAAAGACTTCATCCAAAGCAGAACGCAGCATGACTCACGTCTGAGCAGAACGTGGCAAATAAGAGGAGCGCGAAGTTAGTTGTTGCAGTTATTTGGAACCGGATGAGCCGTGTTTCTTTGGCTATGCGCATGAAAATATTTTCGTCAAAATAAAAACTGAAGCTAAAAGTGAATTCTGCAAGCCAAAAGGACAAGATTCTTCTGGTCGGTTCTCGTGCTCCTGCTAATGTGTGTTTAATGAGTGGAGGCTGCACAGGAAAAGGGGGAAAGACCGTGGAAAATTTGAAAACGAACAAAGAAAACCACAGGAAAAAAGAACATGACTTTCTTGTACTCTACCCATGAGAAAATCAATGTTTTGATTTATTGCAGGCTTTCTTGGATGGATGGATGGATGGATGGATGGATGGATGGATACATTACAGGTATACAGCAAGTCCCCATCTTAGTAATATTCCAGCTGCCAACTTTCACAGGTGTACTTTATAAGACTCACTTTGTCAGACTTAGGAACAAAAGTGACTTATGAACATTCTCCCAGAAAAGAACTTGTTTGTAAGTTGGGGAGTTATTGTATCCTAATATTATTGTAAAATCATTCTCGTATGTAATGTTCACATAATTTGATATTTTAAATTTTACTTAACGCTATATGATCAGTCTCCCATTAGGAAACAGTTTTGAAGACATTAACTTATATTGCTATTTAATATTCTACCATTTCAATTTGTACATTACTTATTGCCCACTTAAGTTTGTTTGTACCTTTTGGCTACTTAAATGATAAGATGGCATAAGTCTCTGCTAGGCTTCTGCATGCTTCTTTGTGTGGACTCCTAGAAGAGAAATCACTAGACAAAGCGAAGTAACTTTTTAAGGGTCATCAACTTACTGACAAATTGTACAGATTTGTCATTCTACTGTGCCTGGGAGAGACTTGTCCCTGCTCCTCGTCTTCAATGAGAATTCCAATTCCTTTTCAGGCTGAAACTTAAAATAACAGTCCACATTATAAAATGTTGGCAGGGAACAAGTACTAAGACTGTTGCTAGTGCTTTTATCCATGGAGTTTGTGACCTGCAAGGACTGGATCTCAGACAGCTGCCATGGCCTGGTTGCTGTTAGCACACCAGCCCTGTTTACCTTCACTCCGTGACTCTGTGGCTGGGCACACTGCCCTCACCTCCTGTGGAATGCGTTCCCCAACAGCGTGGAACTGGACAGCTACAAGCTGAATCTGAGTCCCAAGTAGAAGGATGTTCATTTGCTCTCTGCCATTTCCTGACTCTTAGCTGATCACACCTAAGAATCAGATGTGTTTACTCATGAAAGATTAGTTGCGTATTTTAATAATATGCAATAGATAATATACGAGAGGAAGAGAGGGTAGGCTCTGTCATATTTGACCCAATAGTAAGCGAGGGGAAGAAGAGCCTAAGGTATATTGGACATGTGCAATACTCTCCTCTAATAATGTGCCTTCCTTAGCTTGCCTTTCTTTTTCTTATTTTGTTTTTTTGTTTTGAGATGGTGTCTTGTTAGGTTGCCCAGGCTAGCCTTGAATTCCTAGGCTCAAGGAATCCTCTTGCCTCAGCTTTCTGTATAACTAGAACCACAGGCACTAGCTCTATTCGAATTTTAACAGCACTTAGGCAGGTAATTGTCATAGATCTGGACTCAGAGAAGTGACAAGCTGGCCCAAGGAAGCTTGGTTCATCAGCATCCAGTGTCATTTGCTTCACGTGGTCCCAGCACAACCTAGGCTGCTGGCAGGCAGACAGGGCACTTCTATCCAGCCCTGCCCAGCCAGCACTGTCCTGTACCTCAGGGGACTCTCACCGCTCCCCGTCACATGTCCATGCAGCAGCCACAGACACCTGCAGAGGGGTGTTGGCCCACAGAAGGAAGACTCTGCACACGGAATGCTTGTGTGGGTTTTGAAAAATCAAGATAGCTGTATCCTTATGGACAGAATCATTTCCTTACAGAACCTGGTTGGTCTGATATTGCTGGTATAGAATAGAAATCTATTAGAAGTCTGTAGGAGTTCAATCAATATTTGTTGAATGAATTGATGTATTAATTAATTCTCTTTTCTGTCCAAAGAGATTGTCAGGCTACAATGACTGGCTCAAGTAAGTGATGGGTTATGTTGCTCCTTTTCTCACTGACCAGGTATTTCTAAGTATTAAATACTTGGTCGGCCTAGATGGTAAAATGGGAAAGTAAAATACAGTGAAGTATTTATTAGGAAAAGACTGAAAGGAATTTATAAGGGTCGGGGGTATAGCTCAGTTACAGAACACTTGCCAAGTACATGTAAAGCCACGGGTTTGATCCCCAGTACCATAATTAAAAGAAAGAAAAAGGAACGAGGGAGGGAGGGAGGAAGGACTATAAAGTAGAAATAGGTAAAATGGGACAAAAATAGAAACCATTCATTTCTTCAGAAAGTAAAGGGGATACATAAGAGCTGTCTTCTAAGCCAATACCTTAATCCACACCTGCGACCTCTCCCCTCACCTGCCGGGATGCTCACTTGTCTCTGTCTTTGCTTTCTCTTGTTTTTAACCATCTTCCTATCAGTCTGTTTTGGTGTCTTCATTCTGGCTCAAACAACACCCAGCACTTCCTCGAGCCGGCCGATGCTTCACATCCCCTGCCTTGCCATCCTTGCCACGAGCGGGTCCCAGGTTGAGTTGGCTGGCAGGGTGCCATGTGTGGGCTCCATTGTGCAGCGGCGGGCAGCCCAGCAGCAGAACACACCCATGGGTTCACTGACAGAACCATGAGACAGGAGTTGGAGTGGATGTGGGGCTCAGGGCCAAAAAGATAGGAGGAGTCCACACGGGCAGAACAGTGCAGGAAGACAGGCCCATCTGCAATGCCCAGAGGACGTCTCCCAGCAGACAGTGGGTGCTGCGCAGGAGGCCCGAGTTCCTGGCAGGAGAATGGACCCAAGGTAAGGTGGAGGAGCAGGCTGCGTGTGACTCCCACAGCAGCCCCAAACTGCAAGTCCCCTTCCTCAGTCCATCTCCAGAGCCCTGTGGCAACGAGGCTCTAGAAAGACCCTGCTGTGGCCACGTCCTCCCAAGACTGGCTTTCTGCTATCCCACGCCTGAGCCTCACAGGATGCTAATCTGCACATGTGAAATGCATGTGCTCTCTCAGACAAGAGATGCCTAATTTGGTGGTGGTTCTGTGTGATGTCACTGCGTCCAAAACAGCCTGGCTCACTCCTGCTCTCCCTGGCACAGCACTAGCTATACTCTGTCTCATGCTCAGTCTCCTGGTCCACATGATAAGGTATAAAGAATACTCCTAGGTTCTCCAACACACGTGGGTGTCCTTGGAAGTCCTGAGAAGGTAGGACAGCAACAGGGGGCAGAACCAATGTGAAAATGGATTCCAGGTCTGAATTCCAGGGGGGACAACAAAATTAACAGTACCCCAGTTTCTTCCCCCATAAACTGGGATGATGACATTGACACTTACCTTAGAAGACCAAGGGAAGGGGGTGTCTGCAGGTACACTCTTACCTCACACAAGTACCCAGAACATTGTACACTGCAAAGCTTTTATTACTTATTTTCTTTATCTTTTATTCATTGCAGTATAAAGACCAATGTCAGAGTGGAAAATATTTAAATCTTTAGTGAATTGAACCGAGTTTCATTTTGCATGAAGCACAGTTACTTTCAGTGATTTCTGCATATTCTTTACAAAGAAAGAAAAGGTAGAGCATGGTAGCCTTACCCTGAGCATAAGTGATATTACCAAATACCTAGAATCACAAGACCCATTGCTATCCACTGTTCAGTATTTCTATTTAGAAAATGAATTCATCTTAGCTGACTTTATAGTATATATACTATATTATATATACTATATAATATATATACTATATTATATATACTATATTACATATACTATATTATGTATACTATACTATAAATATACATATATATATATATATGTATATTTCTGGGTATGTGAGTATCCTGTAGTCTCATCCCCTCTGATCAACCCTCTAAAGAGTTAAACCACACACACGGACACACACACACAGTATAATTCTTTGGTGGGTAGCCTTCCTGACCTCTTCTAACTCACACAGTTTACCCATGTGTCATTTACATGCATAGTGTGCACGCTGTTCTCCATGGACCACATGGATACATACAGCTCATTCTTCGGTCTCAAAGTACCCCACTATCTAAAAGCACCTTTGCTTATTTAACCTGCCTCCCTCACTACTGGCATTTGGATAACTTACCAGTTTCTCTCTATTCTAAACAATACGGTAATTATTGTTTTTGTTTCTATTGTGTAAAAAAATTTTATAGAACTAAATTCTGGGGTTAAACGTTTTTAATATGTACTATCTACTGCCCTAAACTGACTCCATATGGATTGAACCATCATGCATATCTACAAGACATTTTTGAGGATTCCTGTAGCTTTAATAATGCAGGTGAATGTTGATTGGTCCTTATGCTTTCAGTGATGTTTCCCTGAGCATATTACCAATGCCTCTCCATTACCACTACCAATGTTTCTCCCATCATTTTCTTATGGAGTTTTTACCAGGATAAGTTTAGTTCTTTACTACAGTGCATATTGACCCTTTGCCATAGATACTGTCCATTTCAACCAAATTTTTAATTTCAACTGTTTTCTTCATAGTGTCTGGTCTTGGTCAGTCATTTAAAAATGCTGCATTTTTCATTTCAGGGTTATAGCATATTCAAGATAGGGTCCAAATAGTCTCCTATGTTTTCTCCTGAACCCTTTTAAAATGCACAAAACGTTCATCCACTGAATATTTTATACATGGTGTGAAGTAGAAAACTGAATGGCTAATGTTTTCACCCAAAACTTTAAATAGATTATTCTTTTGCCTCAGGCTTCGAAACACTGTATTTGTTAACTACCTGAATTCCTATACATGAGTGTGTGTGTGTGTGTGTGTGTGTGTGTGTGTGTTCCTGGACTCTCTTCCACTGATTTACACCATTCTGCTGTGAAATATCTGCTCTCATTTTCATACTTCTTTTTACATAGCTCCTAAGAAAAGTTCATAAGTAAACCTTTTTCTCCCAAAGATTAATTGTTATTCTCCTTCATTTATTATGCCATGTAATCTTCATCACTTTATCAAATTCTTGTCAAATGGTAGGATTCCAGTTCAGACTGTATTTTAGTTATACAGATTAATTTGGGAGTGATGAACATTTATCCGATATTAAGCCTTTCATTCAGTCGTTTTATTGCCACTGAACTTTATTTTCCTTATGAAAATGGGACAAGTGGAAGATACTAGTTTCTTTTGCCTCCTGTCTCTTCTACTCAGCCCACAGTCCCTTGCCTCAGCTCCCAGCTCTAATGTGGAAATTTTTCAGATCCGAGTTGAAACTGGTCCCCTGTATAATGTGACTTGGAGCAATACACATGATCTAGTTTTCTACTGTGAGGGACAGCTGTCGATATTTAAGCATGCAATCTTTTCCTATATACATGCTTAATTATTGGTATCCATTAACATAAGTGTTTTCTAATTCAAAAGAATGACTGAGTACACCTCGGTGTTCCCGTAAGTCTTTCATTAGATCAATGAACATTCTATACCAGAACAAAGCAAATCGAAAATAGGGTAAAAAGTGAACATTATAGTAATTTTTCTGTCTGTTTTGTACTGGACAAAAATGTTGCACAAGACTCTTGATAGGAGAAGGTCATTTTCTGGCATCACAATGATTTCCCCCACCCCACCTGTCAAACTCACTCCCCAAAGAACATGTACAGGTCTCACCTGCACTTCTGTGATCCAACAAGCGACCAACTCGGAGTCGTGACTCGGTGGATCCCTAAAATTGGTGAACCCTCACGCAGGCATCACAGCAATTTGTGCACCTCGAGCATTCATCCTGAAGAAGTACGTTTCATGTTTCTTTTTTTATTTTTTGCTGCACCGGGGTGGGGGTGCTAATTGAACTTGAGACCCCGCGCTTGCCAGGCAGATACTTAGGCCACTGAGCTAGATCTCTGGCCCTTGTCTTTTTGAGACAGGGTCTCACTATGCCATTCAGGCTGGCCTTGAGCTCACTTTGTAGCCCAGGCTGGTCTAGAGCTTGCGACGATCCTCCTGTATCAGCCTCCCAAGTGCTGAGATTACAGCTGTGCGACACCACGCCCAGCTCCATTTCATGTTTCTTTAATACAAATTCCTTTCTTATTCTCTCTACTGAAGAGCAAAAGGAATATATTTCTAGATGGGGAAGCTGGGGGCAGGAGGGATGAGGCCAGTCACCAAAAAGCAAAGTCCTATGCACTTAATTCCCTTCCTAGAGTGATTGGGACTATGTCATCCACCAAAATAAGTGGTTATGTTGATAACCTAAAGAGAAGCTACTTTCTACAGGTTGAAGTTTCCTGGATGAGGCATAAAAAATTGTACAACCTACATGAATTAGCCATGAAATTCAGTACATATGAGGGCTTCACAAGTTAACCACATTTGATACTAATATCCAACATAAAAATTCTCAGATATCCCACTAAGATTATTAGATAACCCATATGGTTATTTAACTGTTTTTGTAACTCCCATTTCTTTTTTCCTTCTTTTTGTGTTTTTTAATTTAAACCATACTTCCTTTCAGAAATAAATGATGGTCAATTATAGTGAAAATCATTTTCAACTTATCAATAATAACAAAAACATTCATCAAAACAATCATGATTCATGACAGTAAAGCTCTAATTTTCAAATTACATCCTCCTGCTAAATTTCATTTGCTATTTACATATGAATGTTTATAAATGTGTGTATATATGTCTTCAGGATCATTATTTTTCATTTTGAAACAAAAATAGATTCAGGGGAAGTCATGAAATAAATAGAGAAGTTTCAGGGGCCCTTCACTTGCCCCCACAGGAACATTTTGCATAATTTAAGTACAGTACAACTGTAAGAAACTGACATTGGTACCTCATTCACATTTTACCAACTTCATACACACCCATTTGTGTATATGTCAGAGGTGGGGTATGCAGTCCTATAACCATAATCAAGCCTCAGAGGCACTGAAACATCACAAGCCTCCTTCCTAGAACCCTGCATGCTCACACCCACCACCACCCCTGCCAGTATAACCACTGGAGATCAGTAATGTGTCTTCTTTCTCCATTTAGTTTCATACTTGTTCTGTAAATAAAAATGCAGTGCATAAACTTTTGAGATTAGACTGAATAAGAAATTTCTATGAGATCCATCAAGTTATTGCATGCATCAACGCTTCTCTCCTTTTTACCATTGAAAGGTATTCCACAGTAAGGAGGTACCATAGTTGGCTTAACAATTCATCTCTTCCAGTACATATGGTTTAGCTTCAGTTTGTGACTATTAAAAATGAAGATACTATGAACATTCATTTATAGCATGCATCATTATTTTGTTTTCAGTCCTTAGGTACAAATGCCAAAATCTAATTCTATAAGAATCTACAATTTATCTTCCAGAGTAACCACACCATTTTACAATTACACCAATTATACAATTCAGCAATATATAGGTTGATACAGTTTCTCCATGTTCTAGTCAACATGAGATGTTGTCGTTTTTTATTACAATCATCCTGACAGATGTTCGGAACTACAGTATCTCATTGTGGATTAATTTGCATTTTATTAATCAAAATGGCGTTAAACAGCTCATGTGTTTATTTTGTCATCAGCACAGACTCTTTATGAAATGTCAGCTAACATTTTCTGACCATTTTCTCCTGCCCCCTCAACTCCAACTCCTCAGGGCTGAGTATCAAAATCAAGGCCTTGCAAATGCTAGCCAAGTGCTCAACCACTGAGCTGCATCCCCAGCCCTCCTTGCCCATTCGATGCTTGGACTGTTTATTACCGCCGAATTTGGGGCTTTGTTCATACAACCCAGAAGGACAGCTTTGCCAAATATGTGATCCTCAGGTACTGTTTTCTGAGTAAATAGCTCATTCTTTTATCTTCTTCAAAATCTTGTATAATTTTTGCATGAAATGTTTTAATTCTAATGAGATCAAACCTATCAATTTTTCTTTTATGACAAAGATGTTAAAGCTAAAATTCTTCTTTTATCTCCAGCATGCAATGATATCCTTTTATGCTTTCTTCCACTTTTATATTTTACACTTCAGTCCATCTGTGTATATGTCTGAGACTTTGGTCAAAGTTCCTTCGTTTCCTCCCTAGTGTTGAAAAGACTAACATATGCTCTACTGAACTGCTTTGCGATCTTTGTTACAAATTGGGTGGGCAAAGCTGGGGATGTAATTCAGTGGCGGAGTATTGTCCTACACTATGTTCGCTCTCTAGTATCCCAAAAAATAAAAGAAAGGAAAAAGAAAGAAATTGGTAAAGCATATTTGTGTGGATCTGTTTCTGGATTCACTGCTCCATTCTGTTCTCTGTACCTATCCCTCCATCAATAATAACACACTGTCTTGATTTCTCTGACTATATAGTAACAGAAGCATTGGGTAGTGTTCCTACCCATTGTTTTCCTTCTTGGAGATTAGATTAGATTAGCTGTACCTGTGACATTCCATATAAGTTTTAGAATATTTTTCCCTAAGTCTACAAAATACTCTGGTGGCATTTTTCATAAGATTAGCATAAAACTATTAAATTAACTAGGGAAGAATTGATACCTTAACAATGACCAGTCTCCCAATTGGTGCAAACAGGAGATTTCTCCATTTAGTTAGGTCATTTTCCTTTTCTTTCACGGGCATTTTGTAATTTTCAATACACAAATTCTGTATCAATTTTATTAAGTTTATACCTAAGTATTTCATTTGTTTGAGTTATTATCAATGTTATGCTTTATTTTTTTCTTGTTTTCTACACTTGTGTTAACATATAGATGTGACTGGTTATTGTGTTGATGTTGGGTCTTATAATCTTGCTGACTTATTTTAGGGATTTTATGTAAATTCTTTGAGATGCTCTGTGTTGATGATTATCTGCAAATAAGAACAGTTTTATTTCTCCTTTCCCAGTCTGAATGCCTTTGAATTATTTTTCTTGCTGTACTGAAGTGGCTAGAACAAGAAAGGTAAGGGTGGACCTCTTTGTCTTGTGCACAATCTTAGGGAGAAAGTAGCCAGTCATTCACAGTTAAGCATGATGATAGCTGCAGGTTTTTGGCAGATTCTTTTTGTAAGCTCAAGAAATTCTTTTAGTTTGCTGAGAACATTTATCATGAATGGGTACTGTCTTTCTTGCATCTATGATTTTTCTTCTTTACTGATACATGGTAGATACATTGTTTGATTTTCACTTGTTGAACCAGCCTTGCATGCCTGGAATAAATCACATTTGGTCAAGAGTATTTCCCCCCACTGATAGAGTGCTGAGTGTGGTTCACAGATGCTTTTGTCCAGGATTTTGGTGTCAGTGTTCTAGAGAGATTTTGTCCCTTTGTTTCCTTCTGTGCACTGTCTTTTTATGAGTTTCCTCTTGGTGTAATACTGTTTCATAAAATGAGTGGGGAATTGCTCCCTTCTTTTCTATTTTCTAGAGGAGATTGTATATAACTAGTGCTAATTCTTTAAACGTATTTTAGAATTCTCCAGTGAAATTATCTGGGCCCAGAGATTTCTTTTTTGGGGAACTTCTAATTACAAATTCAATTTCTTTAGTCATTAATGGACTGTTTAGATTATCTATTTCATCTTGGGGAGTAGTTTAGTGATTTGTGGTTTTTAAGGACTCACAAGTTGCTGAATTTATATTTGTAAAGTTCTTCATAGTATGCTCTTATTTTCTTCAAATCACTCTATATAGTGACAGTTCCTTCCAAATACTGGCAATTTCTATCTTCTTCTTCTTTTTTTTTTTTTTTTTGGATTTTTGTCCAAACTTTATCAAGCTAATTTTTTAATTCAGCTTTTTATCTGATTGATATTCTCTGCTTACCAGTTCTTTTTTCTCTCATGTGTATTTGCGTGTGTCTGTGTATGCTCTTCCACTGAGCTATGCCCCCAACTCAATTCCATTTACTCCTCTTCTTAGCTTCACCATATCCTTACATTTGCTTGGTTTGTGTTTATTTTCTTCTTCGTTTTCCAGTCTTTGAGGACTCAAATTTGAGTTTCCCTTTTTTATGTAAGCATTAGCAATGATAACTTT
>RJWT010010853.1:5535-23948 GCA_004365215.1 Cuniculus paca | reverse complement strand
TTATACAGATTTAATGGAATTCCCATCCAAATACCATTAGCATACCTCACAGATCTAGAGAAATCATTCTTAAAATTCATCTGGAACCAGAAGAGACCTAGAATAGCAAAGGCACTTCTGGGCAGCAAGGGCAGGACAGGAGGCATCACAATCCCAGGCTTGAAATTATACTACAAAGCTACTGTAATCAAATCAGCATGGTACTGGAATCAAAACAGACCTGAGGATCAGTGGAATAGATTAGAAGATAAAACTCCCAAGTACAAACACACTCAGCCACTTTATCTTTGACAAAGGGGCCAAACATGTTCACTGGAAGAAACATAGCCTCTTTAATAAATGGTGCTGGGAAAACTGGCTTTCCATATGCAAAAACTAAAATTAGACCCAAGCCTATCACCATACACTAAACTAAAATCAAAATGGATCAAAGATCTAAATATTAAAATAGAAACACTAAATCTGCTGAAAAGCAAAGTAGGTAGAAATCTTGACAACATAGGAGTAGGTGGAGAATTCATGAACAAAACTCAAATTGCATGGGAAACACTTCCCAGAATCGACAACTGGGATCTGGTCTTATTAAAAAGTTTTTTGCATGTCAAAAGAAATCTCCAACAGAGTGAAAAGAAAACCCACAAATTGGGAAAATATCTTAACCAACTGCCCCTCAGACAAAAGACTTCTATCTAGAACATACAAAGAATTAAAAAATATTAGGTCCCCAAAATTCAAAGACCCAATCCAGAAATGGGCATCTGAGATGAAAACACACTTCTCAGCTGAAGAAATACGAATGGCAAATAAATACATGAAAAAATATTCAACATCATTGGTCATTAGAGAAATGCAAATTAAAACAACTCTGAGATTTCATCTCACTCCAGAAAGAATGGCCAGGATCAAGAAAACCACCAACAACAAATGCTGGAGAGGCTGTGGGGAAAAAGGAACCCTTCTCCACTGTTGGTGGGAGTGAAGACTGGTGCAACCACTGTGGAAATCAGTCTGGAGGTTCTTCAAAAAACTAGGATTGCAAGTCCCATTTGACCCAGCTATTCCGCTTCTGGGCATATTCCCAAGAGAAGTGAAATCATCATACCACAGTGATATATGTGCACCCATGTTTATAGCAGCACAATTTGTAATAGCCAAATCTTGGAAACAACCCAAATTCCCATCAAATGAGCAATGGATAAAGAAGATGTGGTACTTTTATACAATGGAGTACTATTCAGCTATAAAGAATGATCACATGGAGGCTTTTATAGGTAAATGGATGTGACTTAAGACCATACTCATAACTGAAATAAACCAAACTCACATATGTAAACACCACATCGTCTCCCTAGCATAAGAAACTGAAAGACTCAATAAGATACAAAATTCCCAATAAATATGGGGGAAAGGTTCTGAAGTCCAATGGTGATTTTATTCTTTGATTTGATTGGTTTAAGTCTCTTTTCTACTATTTGATTGCAATATGTGAGAAGATAGGAACTGCTCTTTTGAAGAAAACAGGGGACATTAAGGTAGACATTGTTGGTTTCTTGTCTGACTTAAAGGCCTGTAATGCTTTCACTCTTTTGTTTTATCTGGTTTTATATTATTTTGTTTTGTTTGAGTTTATTGTCTGTAAATGTGTTAACAAGCATTTTGAAGAAGGCAAGAGACACTAGGGTAACCATTGTTAATCTCCTGTTGTTATGTTTTAAAGACCTGTATTGCTTGCAGTGTTCTGTTCTGAAATGCTATATTGTGTTTGACTCTATTCTGTTTTGTTTTGTTTTGTTTTGTTTTTTTCTATTCTCTTTAAAATAAAATAAAATAAATAAAAATTTAAAAAAAGAAAATGTAGCCTGTAAATTTCACATAATGGCCTTGTCAGGTTTTGGTCTAACAAAACAAATTGGTCTTATAAAACAAAACAAAAAAAGTTTATTTTTAAAAATCATGTCATTTAATGTATATCTCTGTGTTGGTTACTTTTCTCTTGTTATTGAGACAAAATACCTGACACCCAAAGTGAAGGAAAGACAGGTTTATTTCTTATAGTTTTGAGGGTTTCAGTCCATGCTTGGCTGGTTACAAGGCAGGGTGGCATGGCTGAGGGGCAGCCGTTCATGGTGGCTGCAAGCGGCAACAGGGAACAAGGCAAAAGACGGAAAAACCTACCTCCTTTTGGACCATTCATTGCATGTTGGCTCCACCCCTGGGTGGGTACAGAACTCACACTGCCAAGCCCAGCACTAGACAATGAATCAATCACAAATGCTAGATTCAGCCTCTTCCATGACTACATGAGGCTTTGGGGGGCCATCTATATACAAACCATAACAAGCTCTATGAATTTTTTTGTCTCCTTGGTTTGTCAGTTGTTGGAAGATATTATTAAAATCTATAACTATGACTAAGGATATGGTATTTCTCTTTTTTGTGCCTTCAGTTTTCCTTTCATGTCTTTTGAGACTATGTGCTTAATGTGAAACATTTAAGGTTAATATAATTTCTTCCTGAATTAACCATTTTATTATTTTGAAATATCTCTAACTGTTAGTAAGATTTCTGACATTAAAGTCTACTTGATCTGACATTTATAGAGGATAGAAACTTTCTTTTGATTAGTGTGGACAGAGTATATTCTGTTCATCTTTTTACTTTCAACTTTTCTATGTCTTCATATTTAAAATTTGACATTTGGAAGTATCACTAGGTGGTTTTTTTAAAAATTCAGTCTGAAAATCTTTATCTTTTAATTGTGCTATTCAGTCCTTTTATGTTGAATGAACTTACTGATAATTTGGGTTTGAAGTTTCTAACTATTAATTGACACCACCACGAGAAAGTTATTAGTTGAATTTCAATCAGAACCTTTGTGTTATTAGTGTTGATAGTGGATGAGAGTGAAAAATGATATGAGTATTATTAAATTCAGTCAGAATTACATTTTTTTTCTTCGATGTTCACATCTTCATGAAGCATCATTTTTACTTGTGTCAGTCCCTGAAACTAAGTAATATTGGAAAAATGTAACCTTAGAATTGCTTTTGGTTCACTATAGCACAAGGATTTATACTAAGAATTTGAAAATCTAATAATTATTCCTCTTACTAAAATAATTAATTGTTCTACATATATTAAGTAAATTACCTATAAAATATTGTTTATCTCAATCTCATCCTTCTTCAATATTTTCAGTGTATTTTTAATACATTTAACATAAACACTCTAGTATACAGGTGTCCTGTATAAATAAATAAGTTTTCATATAATCAAGGTAAAAATTTTTATTTGTTTAGGTTTTGAGACCGAATGACTTCAAGAGCAATAGAGTTAAAACCTGAGAGAAGACTTCAGTGATAGTCAAATTTTATTTTACAAGTGAAATACTGAAGCCCTACGAGCCCTAAAAAACAAGTGGCTTGCTTAAGGTCACATATCCAAAGCCAACTAAGAACCCAGATTCTTAACTCCAGAGGATCATCCTAAGCACCATCACAGGGATCTCCCTAAATGCTTATATTACTTCTTACATATTTTAACATCCTTAGATCACTGACTTTGAAATGCAACCGTATTTTTGAGAGGTCCTGGATCTCAGTTTTGCTCTAATATAAGAATGTGGAATGAAACCCACACTTACATTTATAGTTTCATGCTGAAGGAAAGGTAGGTTAAAGCACAATGAATATTTGTGTATCAAAACTTAACTGCTCCTTGAGAAAGTTGGTTTCTACACCCCGAGGTTCTTGTGCTAACTTTAATGAATGAAGAAAGTCATTTTCTGAAGATCACAGAGAGAAGTAAACTGTCTTGTAGCATTTTTTGTTACATGAAGTGAACATTTGATAAAACGTATGCTTTCATCTTTGTGTGTTTTCGATGACCATAACCTGTAATCTTCCTTCAGCGAAAAACTATAATGACTGTCTAGACACAATTAATCATGGAGATTTTCCAAACAGCTATGATCATTGGCTTTCCATTTTACTAAATAAGCATTTGATTGTTTGAAATATGAATTATTTTGAGGAGAGAAATTTAATATGAGCTATTGTATTCTTCCCCAAAGAATGTTCTAGAAGGAAAGTACTTCACAGTGGGAAATGCTCAATTAGATTTCCAACATTTCTGTTTGTTCCATCAGTCTCTGCTTCTCCACTGGCTATATTCTTAATAAAATGCTGCTAGAAAATTTCTTTTTCAGACAAAAGTTTGAAGCAATGCCCTAGAAATTAATGAACCTATGTATAAGGTGTCACCAATACCTAATGTTTCATGCATTAGTGTTTTCCTGAATCACAATTTCCTCCTTCCCCTCTCCCTCTTCCTCTCTTTTGGGTCCATGTGTAGTGAAACCGAATTTGTTTAAGAAACTGATTTCACCCCAGAAATTATTTAGTTACCTTTTAATGTTATACCAAAACTCTAAAAGAACTGAAGTAACATAATACCTTTTACAAATTCATCCTTCTAGAAGAGATTAAGAATGAAACTACTCAAGACTGCATTGATAACAAAACAACATGACGACAACAACAAAAACCTAGAACAACTAGTAGAATAATTTTATCCTTTTAATAAAACTGAGATGTGGAAACATTATCTGACTCAGGAAAACCAATAGTTAATGTCTTAAATTTTGCAATTTTCAACTGTGTATTGAGTAACTTTATACAATTCCAGAGTTCATGGAGATATTAGTATTAAGAATAGACTTTTTAAAAAACAGTATTTTTACTGAATATTTTTACTGCCCACTATTCTCCTAACAGTCTTCTAAGTAGCTAGGAGTGGGGACCCCTTAATATTGTCTTCATGCAAGTAGGTTAATTTAATTGCTGAATGAGTAGTAGAAATAGGATTACAGCAGTTTTTTTCTTCAATGCCTGATGAGGTTACTGTCACCTTAGAGGTGACTTTAACCACTGGCATAGTCAGTAAATAAAGCTGGTACACTTATTCAGCACTTTCTGAATTACACTGTATTATGTCTCTTACTGAAGAGGAGTTATTTCAGGTTAAGAGTCAGGAGTTGGCAAGTAGGTATTTTTCCCCCAAAGGTGTGATGATGTATTTTTGTTAAATATACACACAGTTAAAATATTAGTATCTCACAGGACAGCTTTACAGTCATTTATGTATTTTATCATAGTGTACTTAAAACCATAAACAATTTATCTTTTTCTTCATAAAGGCCAAATAAAAGTAGTGCCAATATGTAATATAGTAATTAAGTATGATATTCTTTGCAAGTGGTAACTGCTAAATAATATCTGCCTACATGTATCTATGCAAACTTAAACCTGCATGAACTTTGTTTCAACTGTATGGTTATTACAATTAACCACATGACTATGTACTAGTATAATTAGAAAAGAGTAAAATGTAGTTATAAAAGAAGTAAACATTCTTTAGACAGAGGTTTTAGATAGAGGCAGTGGAAACCTTCCTTGGCCTAGTTTTCTTTTCTTCATTCTTTATTCCACAGCTTAGGATAGGGAATAGCAGGGATAGGGAATAGCAGACGACAGAACTATTCCTGATTGGCAGAGACTGTGTAGGGAGTTGGAAAGAGGTTTCTGTAAATTACCAAGCAAGAAAAGACTCAAATCATTGATGTTAATGTTTAAAGGGACATTAGAGGATGTTTCTTGAACTCCTTTTAATTCTGAGATGAGCACACTGAGACCCAGAGATTTTTAAAAACTTTATACCTAAGAAAAGCTTGAACCTAATTCCAAATCTTCGGGATCCCCCAAAGTTAACATGCTTTCTAGAGACCTATAGTGCTTTTTGTGCAGAATAAGAAGACTGATTTTGGTCTTGTCATTTCTGTGCTGGGTAAGCACCATCAAGTTCCTTAATTTCAGTTTCCTGAACAAAGGAAGAGAACTTCCAAAGAACTTTGTTTCAGCAACACCCTATCGTAGTGGATTTCATCCTGCTGTGGCCAAGAAGTAAGAAACACCTTTTACATCAACTCATTCCCTGGAGAATCTATGGCTCCACTCATATATTTTATTTAATGTCCTCTATTGTCTCCAAGTCCTGAAACCACAGTAGAAAATATATTGTGATAGAGGTAGCTTCACACTTAGTTTTGTAAAATTAGTTTTGCTCATATTTGTTTTGCTTGATTGATAGTAGCAAAACTGGCGAGGGGTAATGAGACCTTCCACAAAATATATCTTTACGGGGGCATAATAAATGACTGCAGCTAACCTTATCTACAATGATTGTAGCTTTCAACCCCAGAAATGTAACCAGAGCACTCTAAGAGAACAAAGACAACAACGGAGAGACACGGGAGCTTTGTCCCTTCCCACGAGATGCCCACCTCTGTCCTAACAATCTTCTAAGTAGCTAGGAGTGGGGGCTGCTTAAACTCATCTTCAGGCAAGTGGGTATGAAAAGCAAGTACTTAAGCTGCTCTTTGGGGACAAGAGGAGAATTATTGCTCTCTTCTTTTACTGGATCTGATGATTTTTGAAAACAGCAGTAAAAAAGTAGACGGTTCTCAAAAAGTATAGCAGCTCTTGCTATATTTCTGGGAAGGAACATTTTTCAGTGAGCAATTCAAATGGTTAACAGTAGTCTCTCTGATCCCTAGGTTTGTATGAAATAAACCCTTGCATTTTTTTCCCCTTGATTAATTTTTTTAAGCAATGAAGCATTTCAAATAACCACAAAATCAAAGAGAATAATAAAATCAACATCCATTTTATTTAACATTTTGTCATATACAATTATCTCAGGGTTTTATTTTCTATGTCTGATTATGGATTTGAAGCCATGTTACTACCCTTTCCTTAAGTAATTCCTATACCTTTGGAAGAGCTATCTTGGGTGCATTTTATGTTGTTCCTACAAATTGACTTACCTGTAAACAGTATATGGTTTTGTCGCAAGCAGTTTTAAACTTCACAAATTATATTATACTGTACATACTATTCTCCAACTTGCTTTCTTCATTCAACATTATGTTTTAAAGATTTAAACATTTAGATACAGACTGCTCTGATTTATTTTAATGAATATACCATATCACAGCATGTGAAAGTATTATACTTCATTCTATCAAATATTAAGGCTGTACCTACATTTTATGCTCTCAAAGACAATGCTGCATTGAGCATCTTTGTGTAATGTCCTTCTGCAGCTGTGTGTTTCTTTTTGCATAAATACCTATAAGTGAAATTGCTGGGTTATATGGAAATCTAATGCTGATACTAACTGAATATTAAATTGGCTTGTCAAATGACTTATACTCTCATCAGACAGTATATCGTTTTATATTTTCATTGTAGGTGCTGTCTAGCAACTTTATGTTTATTGGAGGCCCTACAACCCTTTTTGCACAAAGTTTTTGGATGCATAATGTACTCAGATGTTAAAAAATTAAAGCAGTCTTCTAAAATATATATTGAAAACTCTTGCTTCTATACCACCCAATTTAACCCACTCATATTTGATTAGTTTCTTGGTTATCCTTCCAGTGATTTTATGAACGTAGGTGCAAACATGAATGAATATTCTCATTTTCTTTCTTTTTTCATTTTTTATTTTAAAGAGAATAAAACCAAGCAAAATAAAACAGTAAATCCAATCAAAACAAAACAGCATAAGTGATACAGGACTTCAAAACAATACAAAATCAGCCATGGTTACCATAATGCCCCTTGTTGTCTTCAAAATAGCTACAGCTACCTTCAGACATAGTAAAAATCAAACAAAACAGAACAGAATAGAACCAACAAAAACAAAACAATGAATGCAACAAAGGACCTCAAAACAAGATGATAGTAAATCTAAAATGACTACCGTAATACATCTTGCTATCTTTGAAATAGCTGCCCATTGGATATAACAAAATCAAACAAAACAAAACAGAATAAAACCCAACCCAACGAAACAATGAGAATGATACAGGACTCCAAAACAAGACAATAGGGAATCAACAATGGCCACCACCCTCAGAAGGAGACTCCCCCCACAGATGCCACACTTCATACCGTCATACTCCAGACAATCAGACCACCGGCCCCAGACCTACAAAGTCAGTGAAACACCAAGCACCACAAGCATCAAACTGCACTTCACCTCAATAGCCACCGTCGCAGCCTGCATTTCTCTAGATCAGCCAGTCATCCGCGGGGGTCTGGGGGCTGGCTCTTCTTGTTTCCCAGCCCATGCCAGAAGGGACTGGGATCTGGCTGTTCCCTGGTGGCCCATACATGGCACTGGTTCACAGGGAGGGCTTGCTTCTTGATGACAACTTGTTCTCTTCCCCCATAGTCCTCCAATGGTACTGACTCACAGGGAAAGGCTGGAGTCTGGCTGTCCCCCCAGCGGCAGCAGCCTGCGCGTGGTGCTGGTTCACAGGGAGGGCTTGTTTCTTGGTGATTTCTTGTTCTCTCCCCCTGCAGTCCACAAATGGCCTTATTTTCCTTCTTTATATAATATACTATAGAAACCATTCCTCTCCTTTTCCACAAATGGCCTTATTTTCCTTCTTTATATAATATACTATAGAAACCATTCCTCTCCTTTTCCACAAATGGCCTTATTTTCCTTCTTTATATAATATACTATAGAAACCATTCCTCTCCTTTTCCACAAATGGCCTTATTTTCCTTCTTTATATAATATACTATAGAAACCATTCCTCTCCTTTTCCACTTAATCATGAATCCTGGAATCTTTCCTTCACATTGTGTACATTTTTACACCTGCATAGTATTCTGCTTCGAGAAGTAGCACAAATTATTTAACCAGCTTTCTCTTATGGGTATTTTAGTTTTTTTGACTTCATCATTATTAAAAATAATGCTGTAATAAGTACCCATGAACTTTCTCTGGCTCCTCTCTTGGATAAATTCCTAGAAACAGGCCAAAGGGTAAGTATTTTGTGATCTAGATAGATATTTTGCTCTGTGCTGCCAAATTCACTCCATGGGGTGAGGAAGAGTTGTACAATTTTGCTTTCCATTGTGCCTTTTCCCACACTGTGTTGACAGCCAATTATGTTCTCAAACTTTTGTTCTATCAGTCTGATATGGGGGGTATAAAAACAACATTATTTGCACTTCTCTCCATTGTGCATAAAATCGAGCATTTTTTCTACACTAGATCATAGCCAAAAGGCTAAGAAGCATCCAAGCATCTTTTCAAACATAGGGGTTCTTCATATTTCTTTTTTGGCAACCCTACACATTCTTCCACTGGGTTGTCCTATTGATTTCTAAGAACTATTTATGTATCTGTGGATTTGATCCCCTTGTTGCAAATATTTTCCCCAGTTGTTTTTTGTTGTTGTTGTGGGTTTTGCTTATAGAGTTTTGCATCATTCAGAATTTCTTTTTTCATTTTGAGGTAATCAAACTTCCTAACATATTTAGAGGGATCTGCAGTTTGAATCATAGTTAGAAACTTTCTCTAGTCTGAAGTTACAAAGAAATTCTCTTGTGTATGGTTCTACTTTTATGGCTTTATAGTGAACATTTATTTTGATTCAGTTGACATTTATTCTGATATAAGATACGAGATTTTATTTTCCCATATGTCTACAAAGTTGTTCCAAAAATATTTTTCATAAGGTTCGTGTTTATAGCAATGATATTAAATGCTGCCTTTATAATATACTAAGTTCCAATATGTATTTGGCTCAGTTGTGATGTTTTATTCTGCTCCATTGACTATCTCTTCATGCATTGGTACCATCTTGTTTTAATTACTGAGATTTTATATTTTAAGTTTATCAGTTTCCATTTTATAGACCTTTAGAAAGTGTTTTGAGCTTTGTCAAATTCTTTTACAGCATCATTGAAGATAATATTTTTCTCCTTAAATTTTATAGCTGTATTAATAGATTTTCTAATAGTGAGTCATCATTGCGTTCCTGAAGTAAATTCCACTTGGTTATGAAGTATCATTCTTTTAATGTAGTGACAGATTGTCATCACTAATTTTTTACTTAGGATTTTTACACTGATGTTTACAAATGCAGTTATTCTGTAGATTGGCTTATCACCTCAGATATTATACAGAAAAACACAATGCTAGAAATTAACAGTGATATATTTAACAGCAGAAAAAATACAATAGAAGACAGGATTAATGAAGACCTATATAAAATACCCAAACTAAGGCACAGAGAGAAACAAAATGAAGAGAAAATGAAGTCCATGTGAGACATAATCAAAAGGTCAACATGTGTGTAACTAGAGTCTCAGAAATAGAAAAGAGAATGAGTGGAATAAAACAATACTTTAAGAGTTATTAACTGAGAACCCCCCACACCCCAAAATTAATCCTTGTGTTCAAAAAGCTCAGCATGTAGTCATGCAAAGACAAAGAAAGCCGACTGTAGGCATATTGTTAAAATGCTGAAAATTAAAGAAAAGAGAACATTGTAAAAGTACCCAGAAAAGAAAGACACAAAAGTAATGTTAATAATACTGATAGTAAATTTTTCAGGTGACAGTAAAATGACATTAGTTTGTTTTGCTTTTGGTACTGGAAATCGAACTCAGGACCTTGCACTTGCCAGGCAGGTGCTGTGTCACTGAGCTATATCCCTGGCAAAATGGCATTATTGAAGTGCTCAAAGAGGGATAGGCATGGTGTGCATTCCTATAATCCAAGCACTGTGGGAGGCTGAGGCAGGAAAATTTAAATTTGTGCCCAGCCTGGGCAATTTAGCAATTTATCCAGATCCTGTTTCAAAAACTAGGATGTAAAAAAGAGTTGAGGATGTAGCTCAGTGTGAAGGTCATGAGTTCAATCTCCAGTGGAGGGGGTAGCTCAGAGAAAACAGTGCTAACTTAGGATCTTTTACTATTGAAAGTATCCTTTAAAAATAAAGACAAAATAAAGATATTTTTAGGTTAAAAAGCTGAAAACTTCATTGGATTCTTGTTTGGCATTGTTTTTACTATCATACTGAAAATAACATTCCATTATTTTTCCAGTTTCTATTGAAAAGTCACATGTAAATCCACCTGTGAATTCTTTGAAGATAATTTCTCTTTTATTTTTCCTCGCTGCTTTCCAGACTTTATCTTAGGTTTCTTTAGTTTCATTATAATATATTTAGGCATGAATTTCTTTTAATTTATCTGTTTTGACTTTCATCAGGCCTTTTGAATTGTGAACTGATATTTATTAATTCTAGAAAACTCTTAGCCATCATTTCTTGAAATATTATCTTTGCTTTAATTACTTTTCTTTCTGAGTTTCCAATTAAACAGTGTTCAACCTTCTCATGCCACCTGCCTTGTCTCTTATCCACCCATGTGTATTTTCCATGTACTTTATTTTATTTCTTCAGATTGCCTTCCAGTTAATCATTTTTTTCATAAAATTATCTTATCAAATTTATTCCTTGGGTTTTTTTATTTGAAGTTTTTCTTTATTTAATTTAACCTATATTTTCCTATAAATCCTAGAATGTGACTCTTTTCTAATGTTTTAAATCTTTTTTCAATTTCCTGTCCACTAGATATAGCCTTAAACTCATCTATTTGTTCCTACATGGTTTGTCTATGCCTTAGTGACCTTCCTCATCACTGAGACCACAAACCTGACACTTGCAACTTGAAGGAAGAGAGGTTCATTGTCACTTGTAGTTTGTAGAGGTTTCAGTCCTTAGCCAACTGGCTACAAGGCAGAGCAGCATTGTAAAGGGTCATGACAGGGAAAAAGCTGTTCTTGTCATGGTAGCAGAGAAGCAGAGAGTAACAGGATTAACTGGGGAGGCTGGGGAGAAACCCTTTCAGGCCATGCACTCAGTGACCTGCCTTTTCTGAAGAAGCCCACCTCCTAACAGTGAGTCAGCTATAAATCCTCATAATCCAGTCACCATCAAAAAGTCCTGCCTATGAAGGCATGTGGCCCTTGGAGGATATCTAGATATAAATCACAACATTCTACAACTGGCGACTCACAGTATCTGGGTTTTTCTGCACCTATTTCCGTTTTTCTCGTATCCTGATTTTTTTAACATAATGAGTTTTCTTTGTGGTTTTTTTTTCATGTTGGGCTGTGTGTTTTTTAAAAAAAATGTTAAAAAGCTTAAAACTTTGCATGCAGGTACATTTCTCTGAACAGAAATGAGTTTTTTTCTGAGTATTTCAGGATATAGTCAATTGCCACCAAACTCAGAGCTTGATGTTCTTTCTCTGCAATCTATAGAAAATTCCAGCATGGTCTTCAGCTCTGAACTAGAGCTAATCTATTTCCGGTTCACTCTCATCTTAGGGGTATAGTCCTTTGTGGGGACTATGTGTAGACCTCTATTGTAGGGAGGGTTTTCTTTCTGGCTTAATCTAATTAACTTATGAAAAAGTGTTCAACATCATCCATAATTAAGAATATGCAAATTAAAGTAACAGTAAGTTTTCACTCATCAAATTCAGTTTCACTTATCAGAAAGTTTAGAAGTTTTTTGGGGAAAGATTTACATGAAAATATTGACAGTTCTTACCTCTAAACATCAGGCTAGGGATTGAGTGAAGGGGAAGAAGACATTTTAGTTTCATTGCATATGCTTTTGTAGTACTGGATATTTTGACTTTGTGTATAAATTTTTAATAAAAATATTTTAAACTTTAGAGCCAAAGTCTTGATGCTGACTTTTTCTTTAAATTTTGCTGTATCCAAAGTGATAGAACTTGAAGAACTTTAAAACAATAAAGAATTTTCAATTTATTTAGTGGCCAGTTGGTTTACACAATTAAAAAAACCAGAAAGGTTTACTAAAAGCTAAGGTGCAAGTAATTAAACTTTCTGGATTCTAATAAAAATTTAGAGCTTAGACCAACAAAACACTAGTAATACTTAAGTATTTCTTTTTCTAATTTTGATGTTAAAGTGACATACCTGCTGTAAGATTGCAGAAGTCCAATAGAATATAATTCGTAGGTCTGCATCTTCATGCAAGCTCAGGGGCCTCACTTTCTCACCTAGAACCAAACTGATGGTTGCAACTTGAGTCAAGTCAGTGACTTAAATTGCTGTGCCAAACAAAAGTATTCCTAATATTTAAAAAATTCATAGTATAAAATATAGGTTCTATTCATTTATATTTTTCATGTATCCATCCACTACTCAGATATGGCAAGTATGTGTGTTTTTATATGTGTGTTTTGTTTTGATTACTGTTGTTTTGATGTGATTTCTTTTAAGCAGTTAATTTTTTATTTTTAAAGTTGTTCAATCTTCTTTCCTACTTCCTTGATTGCACTTAAATCCTCTCAGGATGAGCAGCTCTTCTCAGATCTATTTGGTAAAATCACTTTAGAGCCAGGAAGCCAGCTCATGCATGGGTTAAAGATGAGGCATAGGTTTATATTCTAGAACTCAGTTGCCCTCCTGTCAGACTATAAGACTAAAGACTATTTATGAAGAAGGAATTGTCTTGGAACACCCACCACAGCATTCATATTTTAGATATTTCTTACAATGACCAAGAAAGGTAGCACACTAGTTAAATTTTCCAATCTTGTCTTATCCCTAGATTAATGGAATGGAGGGAGAATGAAATATCTAATGTTTCTGCTATATTCCCTAACTGGAACTGCAAACAGAATAGACTACAAGTAACATTCTAGAATAAATCTGAAATTTTTCTGTACTTTGTTAATTCCTAGGTGAAAAAATATTTGTGTCTCTCTATGGAGCTGCCACAGACATGAATATAAGATTGGACAAGAATTCCTTGATCATCGAGAAAACCTACATCTCTCTGGCCAATCAGCGGACTGTAACCATTCACAACCGCAGTAACATCATTGCCCATTTCCAGTGGAAAATATATGCCACCCAAGAAGAGGAGGACAGAGAAAAGTATAGGTCTGTAATAAAAATCACCTATTTGCAGCAACGAGGAGCTGTAAAACTCAGTTTGTTACGATTTTTATTGTAAGTTTCTAACCAACTCAAAGTGAAACTTTTATAAATTGGTTCCAGCATCTGAAAACTTTTTGGAACTGCTTATTTAAAGAATCTGAGCTGGGCTACGTGGAAAAGTATGCTGCCCATTCTCAGTCTCAACCTGGTCATAATGCAGGAATAGCAACTAGATTTCAAAGACCAAATATTTCACTCTACCCTATTCTTTCAAAACTAATCTACATGTGTGTATTCCTTTCCATAACTCTACCCAGGTCCACCCGCTTTCATAAAAAGTTTCTAAAAATAATCTATTTTTGGTTGGCATCAATGTGAATTTGATGAAGATTCCTTTCAGTGAAAAGGTATCTCCAGAAAATAGGAAGTATGAGGAAAAAAGAAGGGCTTAGATTTTATATTCTTGGCTTTAGCAACATTGTTCTATCCCTGCAAACCTTATAGTAATTTAATAATGATTATTGGTATCTTTAATATTCTACCTTTTAAAAAATGATACCTCAGCCAGTAGAGAAAATGAATAAAATGTAAAACCAAACTATTTTAACTAATCTCATCACTGTTAAATTTTTAACATCTTTCTTGTTCGTTTGTTTTGTTTTGTTTTTTGGTACTGAGAATTGAACTCATGACCTCTCACTTGCCAGGCAGACGCTCTGCCGCTGAGCTATATCCCCGCCCCCTTTAACATCTTTCTTTATTGAACCCATCTTTGCCTCTTTTAAACTGTATTTTCATTTTTATCTCTTTTTCCCAAATTAATACTTTCGCTGCTTTCATTGGAATTTATTTCAGCCTTTTTTATTTGCCTTTCCATTTTCATTAAAGATTAGCCCTGGGAAGCTTCAAAGCCTTGTCTAACACCAAGTGATGATGGGATAAAAATAAAAAGTCTTAGGTCTCTGGGAACCAGGTAGAAACCCCCAGTGCGCTGTGCCTAATTGAATCAGGAGCCAGGACAATGGCAGGACGCGGTAGGCCAGCAGCTTTTTCATTCAGACAATGAGCTTTAATCACAGGATTGCCACTGTGCCATCTTTAAAAAGTGAGAAAAGGAAAACCTTTCCTGCTTACAAACTTCCTTTGGCCTCACAGTATAGAAATGTTAGTGGTAGAAAAGTCAAAAAAAATCCATCTGCTGATTCCTCAATTGGCAGGTGCTAACTGGCAATCAGATCAGAAGGGTCCAACATATTTAAAGACAAAGCGAGCGAGTGGGTACAAATCAAGCAGGTGAAACAGCAGTAAAAGTAGTGCTTTGTTATCATGATGTCCTATGGGGATAATGAGTGCATGTTACATGCAAAGGGGGGGAAGCTGGTTCCATTTCAATCATATCTGTGTTTGACGGTCTGCAATATGTGACTGATGCCAGGGTGGCATCCAAGAAGTATTTAAGGAAGTTCATCTCAACAGGCAAGAAAGAAAGAAGAAAGAGAGAGAGAAAGAGAGAGAGAAAACCCAATTATTTGATTCTCTAGAGAATATAATTCAGTCACATGTGCATGGGCTTTTCCTCTCCACTTCACCTCCCCTGACACTCATACCCCTATCTCCTTAGTATCTTTAATGTCTTTATTCTTGCTTTTCACTTACTTTGTCTTTCTTTTCCTATCTCCCTTGCTTTTCCTAGCATTTCTTCTAGCACTTTTTGTAACAAGGGGACAGGATAGTTTAGCATTTTCATAACCATGATTAGAAGCCTAAGATTTTCTAGATCATGACCCTCTTTTAAACAATGAACTTGAAAAATGGCTTTAGATAACTAAATAAGAATATCTTCACTTTCACTCTGGATCATGCATAGCAACATAACATAATCCAGAACCACATTGACTTATCTCAGTGATATCTCTATTGACAGTACTGCCTTCTTTTCCTCCTTCCCTTCTCCTGAGTGCTGGACGCCTAGTGAAAAGGGGGAAACAGGCCATCTATGTCTGGTTTCTAATTGGACCAAGATTGGGCTCTTCTCTCTCTTCCCTCTCCTGTTCCTTGACCCATCCCCAAGTATGCCTCAACTTTCATATTACTAGCCATGGATTCTTGTCTTTGAAGTAACTGCCATGAAATTCCCATTTGCTTTAAAAACAAGGCAAGCACTGAGCTGTTTGTACCCTAGTAAGCATTGGGTTCCTGTCTCAGCACAGCTGCCCCCCTCTAAGTGTGGTGCTCTTGGGATGGATGTGAGCCTCTTTCTCTTCCTCCATGTCACACATTCTCAGCTCATGTTCCAGCAGTGGACCAAATAGAACGTTCTTTGACAGCTTGGTTATGGGTAGCAGTGTGTCCTTCCCTGCAGCAAGACCTTTAGCCAATAGGAAGAATGCTTTCTTGAGCTCCCAGCACAAGGCAATCAGATCCGAAGGGTTCAACATATTTAAAGACAAAGCGAGTGAGTGGGTACAAATCAAGAAGGTGGAACACTCCTTTGCCTGTGTTTCTCTTGCTCATGATGAGAATAGTTTCTTCACTTTCTCCCCTTAATTCAGCAGCCTCTGCAGTTAAAAATGTAGAGAGAAAGGTGGACTTTGGGCCTAGGCTTGGATTACAGAGACCCTGTTCTAAGTGGGCTGACCCATATTTCTAGAGCCTAAAATTTTCCTTTTCAGAATCCCAAGGACCTAAGTGTTAACTTTAGTGTTATAACCAAACATTAAAGTGATAACTAAATTCCAGGTAAAACATGGCAGGGGTCAAAACTTTCTCAAAGGTTACCTTGAAAATACTAATAGTTTTAATAGATGCTCTCAATGCCTATTCTATCCATCATGGTTTCTTGTTCACCAGCATAATGATGTGCAAAGACTTGGATTTATCTTGTTCAAGTGGATGAATTTTAGCCCTTGAAAGCTCTATTCCTTTCTGGCAGTTTATCATTTCCATCTAGGAGAGATGACCTTTCTCTTCACCTGTTTCATTGTGTAGGTGCAAACTGCACACATGTCCAGATGTAGCCATATGGGACTATTCCAAGGTTCAACTCTGAAATGAAGATATCTCTTCTCTAGGAAAAAGTTCTGGGCCTTAAAATTGTTTCTATTATTAAAAAAAAAAAACTTTGACATCAGAAATAGGGACCTTTAAAAATTGCCTTTTTGTTCCCTTTCTTGATGTTTTTCTAGAAGTGGCAATGAAATTAATCTCTCCTGCCATGGAGCCTGCATTCATCCTTCTCTTTTCCTCCTTACCTTGTCCTGAGGGATTTTTAAAACACTCTGCAAGAATCTTTCATACTCATTCTCATCACGTTTCCCATATTCTGAGACTCAGCATGAGCTTTTAAGGATTTCTTCTCCTCTGTTTCTCCAGCAAGGTCACAGCTGTTATCTGAAGAGCAGGTAGCCCTGATTCTAGATTTGCCCTGTCTGAGATTTCCAGGTATCTTCAACGGAACCCCACAAAGTGCTCAGCCTGGGTTTATTCCACAACATTCGGCTGCAGGAAATAGCACATTTCTCTAGATAAATCAGTTTTAATTGAGCTTTGAGTCTGCTATCTAGGTCAGAATAAATTTAATCTCAGATGAATTTGGAGGCGCTTTCTCTTTCCTGGAGTCATACTAAAATCTAAGGATTTAGGTGGTATCTGGAAAAAAGGAAAAGGACCTCTGGTTCTCATCTTCTAATAGCCATCACAGAGTTGCTCATTGCCCATGTCACATGGTCCAGTAGAGGGTAGATGGCTCCATTTGTTCCACACCAAGTACAGACAGAAGAGTATTTCTCCCAGATCCAAAGGCCACAGATTTTAATCTACTCACCATTCAGCTACCATCTCTTGTGCTGCAAGGGACGCAAGGAAACATTACTCATTCAACCCTCCTTTACCTAAAACACAAGTCTTGGTAAAATCCAAGGCTTGACCTAAATCCACAGGCTGGCCTGTATATGATGATGGAAGCTGGTGGGTGTTAATGCCCACCAGGCTATCTGTGCAATGTATGAAGTTTATGGTTTTACTGAAAGACAAGGACTGGGCTTTTTTTAATGCTCTCTGATGAGAGGTTGCCTCATCTGTAAAGAATCACTCAGAGTGCAAGAATATGTGACTATCAGCAAGACGAGGTGATGAAGCCATAGGCTGAGACATGAGTATGTGGCCACCCCTGTTGGAGTCTAGCCAGCGGAGGGCTCTTGTTACACACCTCCTCCTTAGATTCTCAGCCCTGCTCCAGTTCTTCGGCAGAAGGCAAAGAGGAATCTTGCAGCATCTCCCATCCTACGCTCTACCATCTATTGGCTGTTACTGATTCAGAGTCTTGACAGCATGGGAGAAGAACATGGGAACTTTTGTTGTATGTTCTTTTGTTTCCTAGTGTGAGGGCTGAGCTAATCACACCCCTCCATTCACAGAGCACTGCCATTCTTGGTCTCCACTAAGCAACTGATTCTTTTTCATCCCACTTTCCATTACCATTAATTTTCCCAAAGATACCATTCTAATTTGGAAGATGATAGATAGATAGATAGATAGATAGATAGATAGATAGATAGATAGAT